>APFE030317758.1:0-48362 GCA_000404065.3 Pinus taeda | reverse complement strand
TACCCTTATTTCTTCCAAGGACCCAGATTAAGCAGTTGGGCACCTTCATTTCTCTACCTAGCTAGTCATTTGCCAAGCTTGAGCTGTTTGGACAAGAAACATTCTCTATTCTGCAACAAGCAATTTATACAAGGCATGGTCTAGTTTAGACTATTGGGCCATCCATCAAGTATGATTATTAGTAGTATTTGCAGAGTCTGATACTGCCCAAAAGATAGTAGTGGCATTTTGACTGGCCACTTTCCTGGTCTTTAGTTTGGGGTTCATTTTCACTTTTCTTTTGACCATTTGATTTTCTTTTAAGGCATACCCTCTTTTCATTTTTTAATTTTCATAGCATGTACACAAAATATGGAACCTTTGCAGCTTGCAATGATGAACATATTTAGCCCTTCCACTGTCAATCATGAAAGATGAAACCTATTGGTATAGGAACCTAACATATCCAACCCTCTACATCAAATTCCCTCCTTTCTTTCCTTATATTCATTTTTACTACAACGCCAATGTTAGGTTTCCTATTGTTGTGTGTCAGCCATCAGAACCAAGACATTTCTCTTTGAGATTATCCATATTTACCCCTTGAGTATTTAGATCTATGTGTTTGCTTCAGTTTACCTTTATGGAGGAATATCGAACCAAGCCCCCCTTGAATTATCTCTTTTCCAATTATGTGACATATGGAGTGCAACATGCATCCCTAAGATAATATTCAAAAGCACTCCTCTCTTTAAGATGCCCTAGGCACAGGTCTCTAATCAACCTAGAGGTTGTCTCTAGGAGGCTTCTATATATTCTGAAGCACTTGTATGGTAGGTGATAGAAAAAGTGACAACATCTTTCTAGAACCATTGTCGGGGAATGAATCAAAATATTTTTCCCTGGGTACAAATTTTTTTAGATTCCCTCTATTTGATGAGAAAGGGAAGTGTGGGTTGAGGATTTCTCGCCTTGGCGACTCCACTGTTTCAATCTTATTATAAACACCTTGGTGATTCCACTATCTATATCCTTATTTTATCATCCTGGATTTCAAGAGGCCTCATACTCGGTCTGATGCTAAAAATAGAAAACTTTCCCTACATTTGAACTTGAGATCACTCACCTAAAGGGGTTTTCAAAATGGCCATTCTTGCATTCTTGGCCAACAAATTTTCCCCATTGGATTTTTCTTATGTTGTTGGTTATCCCCTTCATGTCCCTTCATTTCATGAATGGTAGCCCTATGTGCCTAGATTCAATGGAAACACAGATAGAAGGCCGGACCAACACCTGAAGGATTTTCATGAATGCATGGAACAACTAGGTATTGTTTTTGAAGATGTGAAAATGAAAATTTTCATGTATTCTTTAGAATAATATTCTAGAGTATGGTACAAAACAATGACTTGTGGAAACATATCTTCCTTAAAGAGCTCTCACATAGGATTTAATCTTTTTTGCAAAAGATTATATCCACCAGGTTCTCTGTTTGAATATTGTTGTGCACATTTTAATGTTGAAAATATTTCTGAGGTTAATGATCCCGCTGAAGATATTTGTGGGGCTCCACTCCAAGAAGATATCTACTCACATCAAGAAGCATCACCCAGTGATCAAGAAAGAGAAGAAGGAGACATCATCGAGCTACAAACAAACCCTCAAAAGTCTTATTCATATTACTCTGATGGGATGTTGAGAAATGTAAGACTACAATATTCTCAGTCATGGTAAGTTGCACAAAAGGAGGAGGCCAACTAGGAGGTTAATAAAGAGGATTCAGTTTAGGATCCACATCCTTGAAATGGAGAACAAGTTCAAGAAGCTGATATTAAAATCAATGAAGATTCTCCGATCTATGATTCAAAGGAGGATGACACTATTGGAGACGTTTAAAGGGAGTTACTTAGCAACAAGTGGGGAGAAGGCATCCAACAACCATTTTTTCAAGAAGAGTCCAAAGTTGAAGATCCAAGCGGTCATTAGGGGAATTTTTAGGTCTAAAATGGGCCTCCTAACAAAAATGTACAACCAAAATAAACTTTTTAGCAACCAATAGGATTCAAGATGATGATGTCAACCATGGGGGATAATTCACCATTTTTGGAGTAAAAAGTAAAAATATTAAAAACTAATAAAATAATAAAACTACTTTTTCAAATCGTAGTTTCAACTTATCTCCCTAAATGTTTACTCAAATTTTGAGAGGAGTACTCATTGGATGCAAAATTTAATTCCTCATCCAAGCAGTACCCATGTTGCATACTTTTCATGGAACCTGCTACACGAAAAATGAGAAATACATGAAAAACGTGATTGCAATCACATTTTTCATGTATTTATCATATTTCATGTAGTAGGGTCCATCGAAAGTATGCAACATGGGTACTCCTTGGATGAGGAATCAAATTTTTCATCCAATGAGTGTCTCCACTCAAAATTTGACTAAACCCATAGGGAGATAAGCTGAACATACTTGTTGAAAAAATAGTTTTTCCTTTTTTCCCTCTAAAATTTGTTGAGGTAATCTAATATTATTTTATTATTTCCACTATTATTTTATAATTTTGTTAGGAGGCCCATTTTATAATTTCCTTATAATTCCCTAATGGTTTGTGGCTACCTTTTGTAGAAAGATTCATTCCTAGAAACTGTTCAAGAGAGGGAGACAACCATAAACTTATCTAATCAATTCTATGATCCAGTAGATGCCTATGTGGCATCTTTATTTGGTGAGTAATGTTCAAGAAAATGAGGCAATTGAAATTTTCTCTCATCCTTTCTATAACCCTGTAGCTGACTACATCACAACATTCTTTGGTCAACAACAAAGGTTGTTTCTGGAGCATGTATCAAGTTTTTTGTTTGAATATTTTTTATGGTGCATGCTTGTTTTGATTTTTAAACTTCAACAACATGGAGGCATTACGTTCAACACCCAAACATTGACCTAGTACCATTGGAAGGTTGAACTCACTTGGGTGAATTGAACCCTATGAATAACTAGGAGTTGTATATAAATAAGCTCACTAGTTGAGTATTTAATTTCCAGTTGTTAGAGTTTATATTTATGAATTTCAGTATTATGAGGAAAGGACCCCCAAAAAATAAATTTCCATGGATATTTTTCTTCTTTTATAGGTTCAATATACTTTTGACTCCATGCCCAATGGTGAAGGCTACTACTCTACAGGTTCTCAACATCTTTCCAACAAGGCACTATCCTCAGCCCAATATTGTTACCTATTGCAAAATGTGTTTTCAACTGCCTAAATAAGAAATGATTAGAGAAGTTTTCAGTCATATTCTAAGCCTATAAATTACTTAAATCCAAAATCAAACCCTCCCCATTGTAAAGTGCTCTAAAAAATCTTTCCAATGATATGTGGAAATGCAAAAATGGACTCTTGGATCAAACTTTATGGTCTTATGAAGTTTCAAGGATTGAAGCCTTGCGAAGGCATATCAGAATATCAATGATTGCAAACTAGAATAGTTGGGCATATCAACGATCACACACCAGAGAAGTCGGGCTTATCGATGATCACACACCAGATCAGTGGAGTATATCAGTGATCACATATTGACTATCACACATCAGAGCTTGGAGGAGATCTACGCAACAAAATATCACAACATCAGAAGATCGACAATCAAAAATCAACACTTTTGTAGGTGAAAACCTTCTAAATGTTACGCTAGGGAAAATGTGTCAATAGTGTAAAATTGTCGGGGGACTCAATTATTGATTAACAAAGGATTCCATCACAAAAGAAAAGGTGGATGGACCCTGATGAGCCTCAATATTGTAGAAAGGATGTTGCAACTCCTAGGGCTACCAACTTTACTTTATCAACCCAGGGTTTTGTACAAACGTGGAGGTGACAGTGTTATATGCACAGTAGATGCAACAGTATACCCTTGTCACTTTTCAACTAGGGCGATAGACCACTAGGGTTTTCAAACTAGTATTCTATTGACTAGAAGGAGTCTGACTACTAACAGTGAATGTAAAACTAATATTTAATGCAAGAAAGTAAATGCTTTTCTATCTAGGAAATGAAAGTGCTACGAAATGCCATGAAATAATCTATCTAAGAAATGAAACACATTACTTGCAGAAAATAACTAATCTAACCTTGCATTCTATCATCTAGATATTTCGACTAAGTGGACATGGGAAGTTATCCTATCACTCTATGACTGATGTATGCATACACTAGCTATCTCATGTTGGGTCTTTTGATTTTTAGTTTAGAAATGTAAATGCTAAGTTAAACAATATGATATTTGCAAGAGAGAAAGGCATGGAAGAGTTGGTCTAAAATGGCACTGAGAGGCATGAAAGTCAAGTGGAGAGCCTACCCTATGCTCAAACTATCTTTTTTTCTCAAAACATGTTTAAACAGGCTACTACAGGAGATCTTGTAGTTGCTACATGAACTACTACAAGATGTCTTAGTTTACTACAAGATGTCCTAGTTTTCTACAGGAAGTTAGCTGAAGGCCATAGGAAGGTAGGGAAGGTGAAATGAAGTCTTGGAATGATGTATGATGGTGAAATAGGGTGTAGGGAAGGTGCACATTACCTAAGTCTTAGGCCAACACTTCAGGGTGGTTGGATTTACCCAAGGTGGTTGTCCACGGTGGCTACAAAACATAAATTTGGATTAGGGGTTCGTAGTTCTTGGTAAAAGGTGGAGATGTCTTAGATGAGGCTGGTGGGATGATTTCCTCCCTGTAGATCAACAATCCCTACAAAAAAACATGTTCATATCTTCATTTATGCATAACTTCATATAAATAGGGAAAATATGAGTTGAATTTGAGAAAAATAATTTATTGATGGCTAATGACTAGATCTATGAAATGAAATACCTTCTTAAACTACAACAAACCCAAGAAAAAAATGAAAATTGCAGGTTCTTTTAAGAAATCATAAACAATGATCTCTTCAACAATGAACCCTAAGTTATGCAATGATCAAAAGATAAATCTATTTTTGGGGCAGTGAGAGTGGGGCCCTCAAACCATTCTCGCATGAGGGGGATGAGGAAGAGGCCAATGTCACAAGATCTTATGAAATATTCTTTCTCACTACTGTACCACTGATCTACTTCTTCAACTAATGGAAACAAGACTAAAAAATCATTCAAATACTTGTTAAACTAAACAAAGTAGAAATAACTTCAACAACTAACTATGATTTTAATCTAAGAATACATGTACAAAAAGAGGAACCTCTTCTACTAGGGTTGGGCCCTAACCCAAGAGCCTCAACCGTCTGAGTCAACTCAATGTTGGATCAAGGTAAACCTTCTAATTATCATCAAAATGTCAAATATAACATAGGATTAACAATCACAATGTTTCAGCTCTAAATTGCCTCTTGGCTACAACAAAAAATCCCATCCTATTGAGGCCCTTGGCCTCCATATTTATATAAACTGAAGCTACCAATGAATTCCTAAAAATTAGGGAGATCTGGCTCCCAAACTCAAGAATGACTTGTCTTCAGTATCACTAGCTTGGATGCCAACAAAATCGGTTAGCTTGGCTGCTTATAACTCCTAGATGATGAGATATGGTGGAGGAATCTTCAAATGATTTGAGGAGTTATTGAGGGAGAAAAATCTCTTAAAATCCCTCTTGCTTGTCCACTTCAAGTTCCTACACTTAAAGTAACCCAAAACTACTATAATTCATGAAATTAATGCATATTAGGCCATATTACATAACATCTCACCTTTACCCTTCTCACTAAGCAAAATATAATAAAATATGTAAGTAAATGTGAGAAAAGTGGATTTTAATCAGTTGGAGAGTGCCATTAAGACCTATATAGTTTACCTATTGATGAGCCTCATTATCACCCCCCTACTGAAGGTAGTCTATGTCCATATCTTTCATAACTCTTGTGGCCTCTATAACATCCTAGGCCTCTATTGATGGAGTTTCCTCTTGAGGATAGAACCCTACATTTTTCTATATTTATTCTGACTACTTTCTTTCCTCCTATTCCTTCCTACCTTATAACAGACCCAACAACAAGGGTGGACTGAGTTTCATACCAATCAAATTGATTTTTAGTCTCTGCATGGCATTCTTATATAGTGAGGTCCTTTCCAGTGCATTCCTCAACCTCTTAGGGGAATGGTACACTCTGATCCTTAGACACAGTGGTAGGTTTCTCCATCTCCTTTGGCATGCTTGTTGAATTTTATTTCCCAGCAACCTCAAGGTGTTTTCAAAGTGGGTGATAGCCTTTTATTGTGTAACTAGGTATCTTGGTGCAAGTTGGGCATCATTGGAGATGATGTTGTGGTTGCTAATGACAACCATAGAATTTATCTATTTTGCTCTAATGTAAAGGAGCCCCCTTTCCTCTTTTTCTAATATTCTCTTCACCTCCTTAGCCCTGGCCTCCTCGTGACTCATCCATATTGCAAGGGCCATTAGTTGTAAATCCCCCAACTTTGCATTAGTGTCCCACACATTCAAATCTATTAAGGCCAAGTTGTGTGGGTAAAATTCAAATATCTTGGCCTTACCTTCCAGGATGCTCTGTCACATAGTTCAATGAACTGTCTATAGTCCTGGAAAGACATAGTCCCCTGTTGTTCTAGTGTCGTGATCTGAAATTGCAGCCATTGATCCTTGAGGTATAGTGCATATGATCTTGATGGCATCCTGCATTTAAGTGCCTCCATGGAGAGACTTTCCATGGTGGCCAATTGCCTCTCTTTTTCCTGCAACTACCTCCTTAGCCATGTGTTCTCTATCTACAGTTGAGATCTCATAATTTGTTCCTTGTCTCTCATCTCACTTAACTCCCTGCCCAGCTCTAGGATCTTCTCTTCCATATGGCCCACATCTTCTACCTTCTTTGACTTGGCAATTTTCATCCAATGATGTGTACTTCTTCTCTCTTGATCAAGCTCAAAGAAGAGAGGGATTGCAAATTTTTGTGGGTATTACTTTTTCTCCCGGAATGAACTTGTAGTAATATCTAATTTTTAGCTGTGGGATAGGATCCAATAGCTCTTGGAATTCCCCCACAGATGTTTTTGGAGAAGCTTCCTCCTCCTACACTTGTGGTGTTTCTTCTTTGCCTTCCCTCTTCCCCTGTTGTCCTTCCTATAGATTTTTCTATGTTTCCTGTAGGACTGACAGAGTTTCCTGTAGGACTATCTGAGGAACATGTAGAAGATTTTTTCCTCTCTGTAATGGGGTCACAGGTGCCTTCTCTTGCTTTGTTGATGTTGACCTGGTGATAGACTTCCTAACACAGGTGATGGGATCCTTTGGGGTATCTTGTTTTGATGTGCCCTCTTTAACTTTCATTCTCAAGTAAAATAGCTCTCTTGCTTTTTTGGTGACTCCTCAATTATGATGGGAGTCCTTGTGTGTGCTTGTGGCCTCTCCTGCTTGATCCTAGTGCTTCTTCTTGTTTTGAAATAGAGGGGAGTCTACCTCTATATTTTCCCTTTTGACTTGATGGGTCTACTTAGGGCAGTCAAGGCAGAAACTGCCTCCTTCTCAGTGGGTTTAGGTGTCAGCCTCAGATATTTCTCCCCTTCTTTGGTATGTTTCGCAGGGCTTGCCTCTTCTTTCTTCTCTTCCTCTTCACCTTTATATTCTTCTTCTTCTTCTTCTCCTTCTTCCTCTTCTGCCTCCTCTTCATCTTCTTCTCATGCCTCCTCTTCACCACTATAGTTTGGGTCCCTATCATATTTAAGGTCTTAGATTTCAATTACAACCTCTCTATCCATGTATCTAAATGTACACCATAGAATAGAAATTCTTTATTGGCTCAAGGAATCCTCTAGTATTAGCTTGATAAGTCCATGATGTGCCAATTGTTGATGTTTCCCTTCTTGTACCTTTTGGCTCATGTCTATCATTGAATGCAACAGGAAATAAGGCACACCAAGCCTTTGGTTTATGGGTAGATCCTCCCCAAATCTCAAGTCATGGAGGGCTCTAAATTGGCAGCCATAGGCTACATTGAGCCTCCCTTCACAACAAATATATTTTAGAATGTGATAGCTCACCTCATTCCAAGAATAGGGAAGGCTCTCCCTTCTGACCCCATTTTTGTCCTCAATTGGATATTCATCATCTAACAAAAAGTTTTCTTAGAAAAAGTGTTGCTAGTCTTATCCTCATTTCTCCATTGTACCCCTTGAGGAAGTGTGGTGACTCTACTGATCACCTCAGGGTTGATTGTAATTGAGAGCCCCCTCACCATAATAGTAGCACTGGTTCTAGCTTGAGGGTTGAGTGCCATGGTAAATTCCTGAGCTATATCATCATCATCCCTTTTGAGAAACTCAAAGAAGCCCAACCAGTGATGCTTCCTAAATATATCTACCACATGGGGATGAAGGTGGATCCTGGATGTGTCAGTGGGTTCCCTTTTATTAAATCCTTCTCCCATTTTTGTTCTATGGTTAGCAAACTATAGGAGGTTTTGTAGGCTAGCCTTAGTGTAAGTTCTAGGTGTCTGAGAGTTTAGAATTTTTGGTGGATGACTGCAATTTTTACCCTTTCCTATCTCCAAAAAAATTTCTTTAAACTTCACATAACTCTGTCTAAACCCTAGGCGCACTGTAATTACTAGAAAATTTCAAACTTGTCCCTTTGTTTCTTCCCTATATATCAAGTCAAAAACACATGAGAGATGGGCCACCTACCTTTTACTATGATGTTATGGATGAATAGAATTGCTAACCAACTAGACCCTAGGCACCCCCTTGTAGATTTCTTGTGAATTCCAGTGATTCATGTAGCTCCTTGAGTTTCCTGTAGTTTTTTGTAGCTCTATTTCCTGTAGGGTAGCCTAAACAAGGTTTGATTCCTAGATGGCTCTCCAATGTGGTCCCAATCTCTCTAATCTCGAAATCAACAATGGGTTCATGAAAGATTGGAATTTTTTCTATTTATGGTCAATTACTTGGAGCGTTGTGTTGGTTGGAAGTAGTACGAGATTTCCTCATTGGGATCATTGGCCCACTGTTGGTGATCATGCAACCTCCCCTCATAATTATCACCAACTCTCACATAACTAAATCAACCACCTTTTTTATTGACACTCGATGTGACATTCCAATGTGGCATGTTGACGGGAGTTTACTTTTTGTCTTCGAGCTAAGGGTGGCCAAGTTAACTAGCCAGCTTCAGCTTATAAAAAAATATCACATTCCTTACACTTTTAGAATATCACACATGGGAAAAAGTTTGGATGAGGTTCCATACATGTGCCTACATTTTCTGGGTGATGCATGTTGGATGATGACCTTGCTCTGTTTCTTGTCCAGGTGAGTGCTCTCCTTTTTTCATTTTTTGTTGATTTCTTCCTGTTGATGTCATTGTCTTCTGGTTGTTTCGTGTGTGCAAGTGCTTGGTATCCTTTTTGTTGTTGTTGAGCTCTAGATAAGAGACAAAAGGCTTGTAGAGATGCTGGAGTCTGCCTATTTACATTGGTAGTGAAGGAGAATGCAGCAATGGCCTGTTGCAGTTGTAACATAGGCTATTATAGGAGATCCTATAGCTGCTAGAGGAAACCTTGTAGCTGCCTTATCTTCATCATTTTTTGGTTTTTTCCACTTAGAGGGAGGCTGGGTGGTGGTGTAGGAGTTGAGAAATGGTGATGAAGGAGATGGAGTGATGGGTGGATTAGGTCAATGATGACATGTCCTCTCGATTCTCCCCTTTTTTGTATATTTTTTCATTTTCCTATGTTTTTTTTTTTTATGGACACAGGAGTAGGTATGGATATGAGTGGATGTTGGGTGAGAGATGATGAGGTGCAGGGTCTCTTTTTTTAAACCTAGAATAGTCATGCATCATTTGTTTCCAATCGGGACCCCTTTCCTGTAGTATTTAAAGACATCTTGTAGTATTATAGGATCTTCTTGTAGCAGCTACAGGGCATCCTGTAGAAAGCTAGAAAATTGCTCAAAAATTAGTTTTTGATGCCTGAAAGTGGAAATGGATGATGGGGACATGGTACTCATGGATGAGATGAAGTGGATGGAGGAAGAATTGAGGTGATTCTTGTCTTGTTGTCTCTGGTACTTTGAGTCCTTTAATGTCTTTAAAAACCTACAAAATCATAGAATTTTATTAGTGGGTAGGTTTAAGGTCCCTGCCATGACATTATTGTTATTTTTTTTTCTTTTTTGAAGGACACACAGGTTGTCCCAAAGGAGGATTTCAGCCTGTATGCCTGCCCTAGGCATGTCAAGGGAGGTTTTCACCCAAGAATCTTTTTATATTTTTTTTCACAACTTGGCTACCTCAAGGAGGTTTTCAAGCCAAGAGTTGGCCTCAGGTGCCTCATAGAGGTTTTCACCTAGGACCCTTATATACACACACACACACATATATATTAAAAAATAAAAATAGTCTTCAAGAATTGGATGAGCTGGAAGCGGAGACACTTCCAATCACATTCACTTCCTTACTAATGGTACTGATGAACTCCTCCCTTGACCAGGGTCTTTTATGGGCTTTCAATTTGTACTTATTGACAAGAAAGGGGATACCTTCTTCATCAATGGTCATGATTTGCACAACCCCGTTGTCATGGCACTTTTCTATCATATATCAGCCTAGCCACCTGGTCATCAATTTGCCTTTGAAGTCCATGAACCTAGAGTCATATAGCATAGGCCAATCTCCTTCTTGAAAAACTTTGTCCTTGATGTTTTGTCATGACAAACTTTTCTCTGTACTTGAATAACTTCAGTGTGTAGGAGGGATTGCATCTTGAATTCATCCAAACCATTGAGTTGGACCAGCCTCTCCCATTATCTTTTTTAACATCCAAATCCAACTGTGCTGCCATTCTCAAAGTGTTGTACTCAAACTCAATGGAGAGCAGGGCCTTCTTTCCATAGACCAAGTCATAGTGGGCGAAGCCAATGGCTGTCTTGTAGGTTGTATCATAGGCCCAAGTGGCCTCCACTAATCTATGAGCCCAATATTTTGTGTTGCTTCTCACAACCTTGGTGAGGATGTTTTCCAATTCTATGTTAGTAACCTCTACTTGTCCATTGGCCCGAGCATGATAAGCATTTGACTTTTTGTGTTTGATCTTATGTTGCCTCAACAAATTCTCAATCACGTGTGATGTGAATTGAGCTCCCTAATTAGTGACTATTTCTCTAGGGTGCCCAAACCTGTAAAATACATTATCCCTTGAGAACTCAACCACTTTCTCTTCTATTGCTACCTTGACAGCCTTGGTATCAGCCCACTTTGTCAAATAATCAGTGCATACAATTATGTACTTTTTCTACCTTGATGGTGGATCAATGGGCCTAAGGAAATCCATTCCCCACTTGTCAAATAGCTCTAGAGTCACCTGATGTTGCAAAGGAATTTCATCCTTGGAAGTAGGTTTTCCCATTCTCTGGCCCTGATCACATTGACTGGTGTATCTTCTTACATCTTGGTGGAGAGTGGGCTAGTAGTAGCCAGCTTGCAGTGCCTTGAAGACAATCCTCTTGGCTACAAAATGACCTCCATGAGGCCCATCATGATAGTCCAGAAGTATGTCAAATACTTCCTCCTCCACGACACATCTCCTCAAAATTTGTTCTGGGCCTATCTTGGAGATATTTCCCCCAATCCAAGTGAATGGGGCGCTCTTTCTTACAGTTCTGCTTTTTTCCTTGGAGGACATATTTGGAGGGAAATATGCAACCACTAAGTACTTGGCTATGTTAGAAAAACATGGAGAGAGAACTAAATTAGAAAATAAATTCTCATTTGGAAGTTGATCATCAACCATTCCTTCCTCACCTGTAGGCAAAGGAATTATAGACAAAAATTCTGCAACTATATTTTCTCTACCATGCTTATCAATGATATTTAGATCAAACTATTGTAATAAAAGCAACCATCTAATAATTATGGCATTCACATCAGGCTTGTTGATCAAATATTTGATAGCAGCATGGTTAGTATGTACAAAGGTCTAGTAACCAGTGATGTAGTGTGTAAATTTGTTCAAGGAATGGATGACAACTAGAAACTCTTTTTCAGTCACAATATAGTTCAATTTAGTGTTTGATAATTTTTTGCTAATGAAGTAAATGAAATAAGGAAACCTATCATCTATCTAGCCTAGAGCTGCTCCTATAGATTTATAATAACCATCAACATGGATGTGTAAAGGAAGATCCCGATTTGGGCCTCAGAGTATGGGTGAAGTAGTCAACTTGTCCTTTAAGGATTCTAGGGCCTCTTGGAAGCTTTCTGACCATCAAAATTCAGAGTCATTGGCTAGTAGTCCAAAAAATGGTGAGGCTAATTTGTTGAAGTCCTTTATGAATATCCTATAGTATCCAGCTAAGCCCAATAAACTTCTAACATTGCTCTGCTTCTGAGGAGTATGGATCCACTTTATCATAGAACTTGTATTTGCATCCACTTGCAGTCCTTCCTGGGATATTTAGTGACCGAGAATAGTCCATGCATTCATCAAGAACTCACACTTCTCAGGGCTAAGGGATAGGTTCATTTCAATTAATTTCTTTAGTATTTTCCCCAAGTTGGAGAGAGCCTCCGGGAAGTCACCCCCATAGGGTGTGAATTCATCCATATTGATTTCTATAGAGTCATGTACTAACTCAGCAAATATGCTCAGGACTATACTTTGAAAATTTGTAGGGGCATTACATAATCCAAAAGGTAGGACCCTATGAGAAAAGGTACCACAAGGAAAAGTGAAGGTGGGTTTATATTGGTCCTCTAGACTGATCTCCATCCAGAAAAGAGAAGAGCTTCTTTCCTCCATGACCATCCAAGTTTTGATCAATGAAACATAGAGGAAAATGGTATTTTTTAGTGGATTTGTTTAACTCTCTATATTCCACACAAATCCTCCATTTTCCATTCTTCTTTGGGACCAGAACTAGAGGAGACACCCACTCACTACCTGATATGGGGTAAATGAACCCTACATCCAACAAATTCTGTAGTTCTTCTTTAACTATGTATTTGAGGGCTGGGTTCATTCTCCTCTGAGGTTGGAGCAATGGCTTGTAGCCTTCCTTGATGCAAATATGGTGAGTACACACCGAAGGGTTCAGTCCCTTCATTTCCTTATAACTCTAGGCAAAGGCATCTAGGTGCTCTCTTAGCATGTCACATAACTCGTTTTCCTGATGTGCAGAGAGAGGAGTTGATTTTCAATGTTTTAGTGGGACCAAATTATATCATTTTGACATGAGTAGGACTTGTGTTTAGGCACAAATCAGTCCAAGGGTTATCCTCAGATTTATTTACTAACTCATCAAGAGACATGGTGTTGAGGGGCAGATTCTGGAGGATTTGATCAATCAGGTCATCTTCATTAGGTTTCCCCCCTCCTATAATAGCATCTAAGGTACAAATTAGGTAGGATGTGGCATGGTATACTTCATCTTCCTCCTCCTCTTCCAAACAGAAGGGTAAGTCATGCTCTATAGATGGTTGATCAGGAGGGTACAAGACCAATTGTTTGCAAAAATGCCCATTTTTAATGGTCATATTCCCATCCTTGCAACTTATGTAAGCATCAGCAGTGGCTAGCCATGGCCTTCCAAGGATGAGAGGATAACCATTGAATTTAGTCTTAGGTTGGAGAATGAAGAATTCAGCAGGGTATTTGTAGGAATCAATGGAGACCGTCACATCCTCAACAAATCCCTCAAGAGGTACTGTGGACCTGTGTGCAAGATGCAAGACCATTGTGATCTTCCTTTACAATCCTTGGAGATTAAATTTAAGCATGGTCTCCTTAGTCATCACATTGATGGTAGCTCCAAGATCAATCAAGGTATGGGGGACAATGATGCCATCAATTTGCACATCCACTATAGGACTTCTAGGGTCTATATACTTCAGGACAATTAATCTCCCCAACATTAAGTCAGATATTTGTTCGATGACATTAATTGTAGGCATGTCTTTATTCCTTCTCTGAGGATGCTTGAAGCATTTCTCCATGATTAAATTGTTGTATATGGGGACATCCTTGATATCTTGGAGGAGTGTGATTTTAACCTACAAGTTTTTCAATTCACCTAGAAGTTCAGTCTCTTTTGGGGTGTGTTAGATAGGATGGATTAGTCTCTCAGGAAAAGTAGGTGGATCGACTTGAGGAACACTCTCTTCCTTTTCCTTTTCAAGCTCATCAGGTGGAGATGGAGCTTGGTTATTTGGAAGCACTCTTCCAGACATGAGGTTAATTTCTTGAATTTGCATAGCATAAGCAGGTTAGGATGTCTCTCAACTATAGAATTGTTGTGCATGCTTATTGTTCGGGTTTAGATTTGGCTGAGAAGGCATATGAGGTTGCTTAGGTGGAGGAGGGTGAAGGAGCTATGGTTTAGATGAAGGTGGAGGAAGTAAGGATGGAGATTGGTTGAATGGGGGCCTCCACCACTATGATGGGGTATTCCATTGAGGTTGTTGGGGAGCATATGACTAAAATGATTGATTAACAGGTTGTGAATGGTATTGAGATGCACAAGACTAGGGAGAAGGTGTGGACCATGAAGGATGAGCAGGAGGACACCAAGTGGGAATGGATGCATTTTGATTGGGGTTGTACTATGAATAAGATGCCCCTTGCATGCCCTGCTAGTATGGTTGAGGTTGTTGAGGCCTCCTTTGGTTGATATAGCAAATTTGTTCAGTCACACCTTCAGTTCCTTGATACACAAATTTCAATCCAGGCAGAGAAGGGAACTTGTCAATGGAGTGGTTTTCCTCACAAACTGATCAAATCTCTATAAGATTCAATGGACATTCATTTTTAGGGGTCCTCCTGGTGCATCTAGGGAAAAATATAGCTAAGGCTCTTTCTACTTCCTCTTGCTTCCTCTTGATCTGCATGGTGTCCATTTGTAGAGTAAGGGTATGCAACATTTCACTGTTAAAATCCCGCAACATGTTCCCAATTTCACTTTTGATGGATGTGTTGGAGGAGGATGAACTGGCCAAAGATTGACTAGCCCTATCCTTCTTTTTAGCTTCCCTAGAATGAATTTTGAAAATTGTCTTGATATCATCATAAGATAGTTGGTATATGTCCCCTCTAAACAACATGTTTATGGTTTCTAGAATATTTTCCTGATCCCTCTAAGAATGACTAACTTGAGTGATTCAAGATCGAGGTTACATTTGGCCCTTTTGTAGGTGAGTTGGAACCTTTCCTCATAATATTCCAAGGATTCATCGTGTCCCAAGGTCATTCAAAATATTTCTTCTTTGGTATCCTTGGACCTACAGTAGTCCCTATACTTGTCATTGAAGGATTGCTTCATATGAGCCTAGGTAGTGATGTTGTTCCCAGGCAAACCCATGAACCAATGCAGGGCTGCATCCTTAAGGGTGGATGACAACAATTTTAGTTTCTGGTCAATAGTCATAGGCTCTGTAGATGACAACAAACTCAAACAAAAAGGTATCATGGTCTTCTGAGGTTAACCCATGGAAGTGAGGAAGGGAAGAGGGGCTTATGTTTTTCATCCTAGTATCTCCATTGGTTTCCTTGATGGGGAAAGAACCTTCATTTCTATTTAAAACCATGTTGTAAGTTTTTGGAATGGTTTATTCTTCTTCTACCCCAATAGGTTCTTCAAAGATCTCTTCTAGCTTACCTAATGGGTCCTCCAAATCCCTTGTAGTCAGAGAGGGAAGCTGACAACCACCGAAGAAGAGGGAAGGTTGGTTGTATGATGGTGTGGGGGTGTTTGGCAAAAATTTTCCTAAATTGTCTCTATTCCTACGAGGCATGAAATATTTTATTTTATTTTTAGGTTTTTTCATAATTACTTGTAAAATAGAAAGAAAGCAAAAATTACAACTATCTATTGAATGCAAAAAAGAAAGAAAGCAGAAATTGCAACTATTTATTGAATGTCAAATAGAAAGGAAAGCACAAATTACATCTACCTAGACACCTCCCCGACAATGGTGCCAAAAAGTGACTAGCCTTAGTATTGCAGCAAGGATGTTGCAACTCCTACAACTACCAACTTTACTTTATCAACTTGGGTCTCATAGAAACTTGGAGGTGACAATGCTATATATATAGTAGATGCAACAATCTACTCTTATCACTTTTCAACTGCGGAAATAAAACACTAGGGTTTTCAAACTAGTCTGACTACTCACAATGAATGTACAACTAATATTAAATTCGAGAAAGTAAATGCTTTCCTATTTAGGAAATGAAAGTGTTGAATGGAAAGAGCTATGAAATCCCATGAAATAACCTAGTTAAGAAATGACACAGATTACTTGCAGAAAACAACTAATGTAACCTTGCATTTTATCATCTAGCTATTTGGACTAAGTGGACTTGGGAAGGTATCATATCACTCTATGATTGATGTATGCATGTACTAGCTATCTCATGTTGAAATGGTAGAAAAAGAGTCTTTTGATTTTTGATTTAGAAATGTAAATGCTATGTTAAACAAGTTGATCTTTGTAGGGGAGAAAGGCATGGAAGAGCCGGTCTAAAATGGCACTGAGAGGCATGGAAGTCAAGTGGAGGGCCTACCCTATGCTTAAACTATAATTTCTGCTCAAAACATGTTTAAACAAGCTGCTATAGGAGATCTTGTAGCTACTGCAGGATGTCCTAGTTTACTACAGGATGTCTTGGTTTTCTACAGGAAGTTAGTTGAAGGCCATAAGAAGGTAGGGAAAGTGAAATGAAGTGTTGGAAAGATTTTGGATGGTGAAATAGGGTGTAGGGAAGGTGCACATTACCCAAGGCTCAACCCAACACTTTAGGATAGTTGGATTTTCCCAAGGTGGTTGTCCACAGTGGCTACAAAATAGAAATTTGGATTAGTGGTTGGTAAACCTTGGCAGAAGGTGGAGAAGGCATAGATGAGGCTGGTGGGATGAGTTTCTCCTTATAGATCAACAATCCCTACAACAAAACATGTTCTCTTCATTTATGCATAACTTCATATAAATATGGAAAATATGAGTTTAATTTGAGAAAATTGATTAATTGATGGCTAATGACTAGATCTATGAAATGAAATGCCTTAAACTACAATAAACTCAAGAAACGAAAAGACAACTGGAAGTGTTTCCAAGAAATCATAAACAATGATCTATTCAACAATGAACCCTAAGTTATGAAATGATCAAAAGATAAATTTGTTTTTGGGGCAGTGAGAGCGGGGCCCTCGAACCATGATCCCATGAGGGGGATGAGAAAAAGGCCACTGTCACAACTTTTCTGAAGTATTATTTCTCACTACTATACCATTGATCTACTTCTTGAACTAATGGAAACAAGACTAAATAATCATTCAAATACTTGTTAAACTAAACAAAGAAAAAATAACTTCAACAACTAACTATGATTTTAATCTAAGAATACATGTAAAAAAAGAGGAACCTCTGTTCCTTGGATTTGGCCCTAACCCAAGAGCTTCATCCCTCTAAGTCAACTCAATGCTGGATCAAGGTAAACCTTATAATTATCATCAAGATGTCAAATACAACATAAGATTGATAGTCACAATGTTTCAGCTCTAAATGGCCTCTTGGATACAACAAAAGATCTCATCCTAATGAGGCCCTTGGCCTTCTTATTTATACAAACTGTAGCTACCAACAACTTCCTTAAAATTAGGGATACTTGGCTCCCAAACTCGAGAATGAATTGTATTCATTGTCACTGGCTTGGCTGCCAATGAACTCGGTTGGCTTGGTTGCTTGTAGATCCGAGCCGATGAGATATGGTGGAGGAATATTCGAATGATTTGACGAGTTAAGGAGGAAGAAAAATCTCATAAAATACCTCTTTCTTCTCCACTTTGAGATCCTACACTTAAATTAGCCCAAAAATGCTCCAATTCCTACAATTAATGCATATTAGGCCACATGACATAACATCTCACCTTTACCCTTCTCACTAAGAAAAATATAATAAAATATGTAAGTAAATGTGAGAAAAGTTTATTTTAATAAGCTGGAGAGTAGCATTAAGATCGATATAGTTTACCTATTGATGAGCCTCATCATGCCCTTTTCTCTCTACTCTAGCAGGACATGTGGTAGCATATGATTGGTTCCAATAAGCTACACATGGCATAATATGGTTGGCTCTGATAAAGACATGTGGCATCATATTATTTGTTCTGATAAAGCTATAGTGGCATATGATATAAACATGATGTGATGGTATGATAGGACATGTGGCAGGAATTTTTGGTGTTTTGACAAGCCTAAGGGGGGAAATCAGGGTGACACATGTCACCACTAAGGATGTGCCACATGGAAATGATGATGTCATATCAGAGGTCACATATCGGAGAAGTGGGAATGTCACAACTCCAAAGTTATTTCCTCGATTGGAAATCGCCGATGAGAGGGGCTCCAATATTGGGCTAGTACATGATCACTAGAATAACTTAAAGGACCAGGGGTGTAAAGCACTTTACAAAGGAAAAATGGCCCCCAGACAGGAACAAAATGCCCTAGCACCTTAAGGCTAAGCACTAAGTCACAACCCTCAGTCTTAGGATGAAGAAATACTGAAAGGGGCTAAACAAAAGGGGCCAAAGGATATTAGAACTTATTTTTTTGTAATTTTGTTAATAGTACAAGTTTCGATGAGGTAAAAGATACGATATTGGACTATGGCGATATTACAGGGCATATTGGGCTCCGATAGTGTAATACAAAGAAGTTATGGCATGGATGAGTCGAAAACTGTAATTTCACAACACCACAAAGGCCACCACTGTTAATCACTCCCAGCTCTAAAAAGTGGGAAGTTGAAGCGGTTAAGAGGAAAGTGACAGGTGAATTGGCTGAGTAGCTGAAGAACAGAATTGTGGCAGAGACGTGGCCTAATCAGAGGTGATCTTAGGAATGACAGGGAGATATTTTCGTCAACCGTCATTTAGTTTCCCTTATTTTTAATTTTCTGTAATTTTTGTATTTTAAATAACATAATCAAATATGATTGCAACGGTTTGGGAAGCAGGCCTTTGCACACTGATACAACCAGTTAATCAGACAATTGGGACTTGGCCAAGATATTTTTGTAACTACTTTTCAAAGCGGTTCTAGTTTGGTTCAATTTTCTTGTTTATGAGGTCCTTGGGTTGATACAATTGTTGCATGTAATGGACTAGTGATTTTAGACTCCATCTTGAAAGGTTAATGAAATTTTTTTGTTGATTCCAATCAGAGTAATTGACATTAGGTTTTCCCCTCTGTAGATCACTTCATGTATGTCTTTCTCCCTCTGAAATAGTGTAATGAAGCTATCGGTATCGCTCTCATTCATGGTTGTATATTTGCTACTAAGTAGTAACAATACCCGTGTTAACTACATAATTACTTATCTACCTGTAATGTGCACAGATTTAGTTAATGGTATTTGGTGACAAATGTATTCATGATGCGTAGAGCTTGGGACCTTAACTAGCGCTCCACTATTTCTGACATTTCACCTTTCCATTCTTCCATACTTCTGTTAGAACTTGTTTCTTACGATTCTATGTTGTATCCAGCCCTCTGCATCAAATTCCCTCATTTATTTCCTCCTCTTCATTTTTACTACAATGCCAATATTAAATTGTTTATTGTTGTGTGTCCACCACCAGAACCAAGACATTTCTCTTCGATGTTAGCCATATTTACCCCATGAGTATTTAGATCTATGTTTTTTCTTGAGTTTACCTTGATGAAGGACTATTGAACCAAGCCCCCCTAAATTCCCTCTTTTCCAATTATGTGACATATGGAGTGCAACATACATCCCTTAGATAATATTCAAAATCACTCCTCTCTTTAATATGCCCTAGGCACTAGTCTCTAATCAACCCAGAGGCTGTCTCTAGGACGCTTCTATATCTTCTGCAACACTTGTCTGATAGGTGATAGAAAACACGACAAGATAATGGATGAGAACCTTGCTACAGGAGAAAAGGTATCCTCATAGTCAATTTCCTCAACTTGAGAGTACCCCTTGGCCACAAATCTGGCCTTATACCTCTCTATCTTCCATCTGCTGCACTCTTAACCTTGAAGGTCCATCACTAACCCACTATTGATCTATCCACTAGTCTTGCGACCACTTCCTAAACACTGTTATTTACAATGGATTCATATTCCTCCACCATTGCATCAACCCATATAGTTTTCTCTATTGCTTGTGTTAGTGTGAAAATTCTTGGAAGGTCTACAAAAAATACTTCACTTAAGTCACTAGGTGACAAGTGACCCTAACAACAAGTTGATGGCTGCTGTCGTCTTAGACCTAAAACACAAGTAGGAAACCTGCAGTAAAAGAATATATAACCCAAAACATAAAGCAACAATATAAATTATCCAATACAATAACCCAATTGGAAAGAAAATTTTAAATGAATTAATCTTTTATTGATAAAACCTATTGAAGTAGATCTATATATTGGTCTATAAGTCCCCCACCGTGGGATGGGTCCTTTGATATCCTTGATGCTTTAGAAAATTGATCTTCTCTCTCAATGTCAAAGACCCAAACAAAAGTGAAGATCTCAAAATGAGAGCTCAAGAAAAATGACGATAATGTTAATGATGATTATGATCATGGTCAAGAATGAATGAGAAAACCTCCTTTATATAGTAAAGTATGGAGTTAATATTGAAAATGGCGAATAATAAAATATTATTAACCAAATTCAGATCTAACTACTTGGAATATTTTATTATATTTATTAGAGAGGGAAAAGGTGTTGAGATTTTCTATTTGAGCAAAATAGGAAAAATCTCAGCTGATGACAACAATAGAATTCAGGTCCTAGATTAGCTCCAGGTTGTTGGGAGGGAGTTTAATGCCTCCTATATTTGATGTGAGGAGTTAATGAGGCTGTTAGATTCTCTATGCTATATAATAGGCAACCATTCGGATGGTTTGCTAAGAGGGTGAGAGTTTTATGAGGTTTTTCATTATGTAATCTCCAATTTGATTAATAAATTCCTGATGCCTATGTTTGGTGGACGTAGCCCAGATTGGTTGGGTGAACCACGTTAATTCTTGTGTTTATGTGCGTGATATTCTGTTGTGTGTTATTTTGTTTGATTTGCTGTGCCTCTGAATTCCAACAAAAGGAACTTAAAATGGTTAAATACCTTTAGAAATAATTAATAAATAAAATGATTTATTAATTATTTTGCAAGAAACAAGAAATGTGTGAAATCGAAATAATTATTAAACAGTGATTTAATAATTATTCTAATAACAAAAATAAGGAAATTTAAATAAATAATGATTTATTTAAATATTCCTAAGGGATTTAATCAAATGTGAGAAGGAATAATTATTTAAATAATGATTTAATAATTATTCCCAGAGAAAATTAAATAAGTAATTATTTATCTAATTATTCTCATGGGGTTTTCTGATTTAAATCATAAAATAATTTAATAAAAGTGGTTTACTCAATTATTTTCCACAATGAAAGTGATTTTACTATTTTAAAATTAATTCTACATGGTGTATTTCGATCCACCTAGTTACAAAGGGCTAGTTGAACATTTTTTGGTGATAACATATTGCCCCCACACGTATGAGTGTTAGGAGAAAATCATATGACCGAAATATGTTGTTAATTACACTTCCATGAGACACCAAAAGGGGAGTCAGAGAGAGAGAGAGAGAGAGAGAGAGATTTAAAGAAAGTCAAGGATGGACAAATAATGGAGGGGGAAAGACCTATAATACTAATAGAAGTATCATTTTTATGTGCCAGTACATGATCTCAAATGAGGTGAGGGAGGCATACCCATACCCATTGAGATAAATGAGTACAAAGAATAACGGTGAGCCCAACAATGTGGGATTGAGCTATAAAGTAAATGATACATGATACATGATATATTATCATCACTGGGGTAGAAAATAATACAATGTATCCCATATAGATAATGCGTCTGGAAAAAACATAGGCCAATACTAAATATAATAATATCTTAGTACATGAGATATAATTCCCCTCAAACGGACACAGGGAGGGGGGCTCATAACCAAGGAATCCCTACTGAACAGGAAAGGACTCTGAAGATCTAAATGGATCATCTAGAGGAGACATGCATGTTTGTGGAAACCAAACCCATCAAATATGTGAAATTGCATCGAAGGCTATATCAACATTTGTAATCATCTGGGCATGTGGGGGGATACCTGAAGGGAAACCCCCTCATGAGCTCTAAAACATATCACACACACCTGGGAATCACTAGGACAATCATCTGGATCATCAAACTGTCAAGTGTATGAATCTCAATCATATGATAAGGAAATGATGTCGAAAACGTGAGAAACAACCAAGGCAAAGGGAAATAATGAGTCCCTTTGCTTGATCTGAGGCACCAAACAAAGAGAGAAGCTAGAACCAAGGTACACCACTCTCTCAACCACTCTTCTGGAATAAATGTGTTGAGGTCTATAGAAGAGAGCCCGCCAGAGTTAAGGCAGTGAGGAATCCTCAACAAAGGCAAGAGGGAACATAGTAAAGTGACTAATGGACTGAAACCGGGGATAATGATAGAAGGAAACAAGATGGATGGCAAAGTGACGGCTTCCCTTGCTAGAGCATAACAAAAATTAATTGACCTGGCAGCGACTGACTCGATTCCAGAGGGGATGGTTGATGACTCAAACAAGGGGTTTGACAAAGACATAGCAGAAGGGTCGGAGGCCAAATATAAGTAAAATGAGAGAAATGTGACACGACGACGAATGAAATAATGTAACAGGAAGTAATGGGGACTCAGAACATACTCCATAAGTACAAGGGTGACACGTCTTGGATGCTTTGAACAAGGGTGACTCAATCATGCTACCACGTGGGAGAGGCTTGGTAGAGACCATGAAAACATGAGTAATTGATGGTTACTCATGACGAAAATTGACCTGTGAGTCAACCAATGCAAAGGTAAAGTGGTACCAGAGTATGGATGACTCAGATGAAGAGATTCAGTTTTAATACGCGACAAAGTGAGACCTCATGGAAAAAATGGCTTCCAGGTGAAGTGTCAAATTACTAAAAACAAAGAGAGGGACCCATTATAGAACTCGATGAGACATTGCCAAAGGTGCTAAAGGTTTGTCGAATAGAGCTACGGTTTGGTCACAATGGGCGTTGGAAAAAACTAGGGTTTTTCTTATAAAATAACTTTTTTCCTCCAAATCCAATTCATTTGCATAGTGAGCTATGGAGAATTTGGAGAGGAGGAGGCCCTAATTATTGTGGGGATCGTAGTGGAAAAACTGATCGTTAGAATTAGGATCTGCGACTTTCAGGTATGTGACCATACTTGTTTAAAAATGGCCTTAATGCTTCTTGGAAGGATGGTTCCCACTCAAGAATCAAGGTAAGAAAGGAATACATGAATGAATTACTAGAGAAGGTCTGGAATTATCCCTACCTACCAAGTCAAACATGGGGACCAAGAGGCAACAGTGGCATCACACAAAGTAGAAAGGTTGAAGATATGTTATCAAGCATCTATAATATGTGATGTATATATGGCTCATTGGAGAGGCCGATAGGATAAACTATCCAAGTAATGAGAGGATAATCGACCATACCTAGATCGTTGTGGTCTAGGCTGAGAGTCATTGTGATCAAGTGAGAATGTGGCTAAGGGGGGAACCATCTTTCCCCCAAGCATGGGATACTGCCCCCCATCATATGTGATGGAGGGGATTAATCTGGTAGGAAAAGGTGGGAATGATACCCACTAGTAGGAGGCATTTGTGGAGTTCCATTGTGTTCCAAGTATTCAAATAATGGATTCAAGTATCTCGGCCCAACTAGCATGACAATCTCCAAAGGATGATGAGAAAATGTAGGGGCATATGTGCCCCCCATTCATGTATGGATGAATGGAGTATGCTACGGGCATACCATATGTATTTAGAGTAGTGGACTCAAAACACAACTTGATGGTGTGATTCACCATTTTTTTATGGTTGTCTTCTTATGGGAAGAATGGATATATATAGTTAGAGAAAGGAAATGGTGGACTATGAATATTTCTTGGTATTTCATGTATGAATCAAATGGACTAAATTTCTGGTTTTGCATACATGGTGTCACTGTACCAAAGAGTGGCTTCAGATATAAGGAACTAATGCTCACCTAGAAAACATGGTGGTTGAACAACAACAATGTCTAAGGGACTAGGTTGTTGATGTAAGATGGAGGAATGATTAAGTGGATCATCCCTAGAGTTATCTAAAGTGATATGAGACTCTAAAGGTTCTTCTAAATGGGGAAGAATAATGGTACTAGAGTTGAAACTACCAGATGCACTAGGAGGGTTGGGGAGAATTACTTCTCCTAGATTCTGAAAATCGTATGTCCCCTTACCTAAAGATTGAGTGGTAATGTAATGGCCACAACGTGGATGTGGTTTGAATTCATAGGTTTGAAGTAAGGGGTGGTTAAACCAATCAACCTCACTATGGATGACATCTTTGGACTACACAACATACTTGTCATGGGTTTGCTACGGAAGGAAGTATGCACGATCATGCATAGCATCCCAAGGATAATTAGGGGTGGTCAGATCTTCCATAATGTCTTCATTAGAATGGAACATGGGTAGACTAGAGGAAGAAAAAACACATGATGGTGAAGAGTTACCCCAAGTCTCTTCATGGGAGACAAGGTTCACATATGCATCGTCAAGGCTAGGAGACATATGGCTAGTAGATGGAATATATATTGATGTTGATACCAATGTGTTCGATGAAGAAGGTTCAACAGAAGCACAAAAGGGAACATCTGGGGAGTTTCCAAGTAACGATCTCATGAATGATGATGGATAGAGAATAGGAGCAGAACTATCCATCATCTCGACAACAGGGGGAGGGATCACAATGGGTGTTGTAGATACCTTCTCTTCTAGTGTAGAAGTGGGACGAGAATACATAGGTAAAGGAGAAGTGGACTCATTATAAGCGACCTCTAATTCATGAAGCACTTGAAGTGTATCATGAAAATCTTCGAGACAAGGACAGTCATGGAAATAGGGGCCATATTTATCACAAAAAGTGCAAGGGTGGTGTTTAGTCAATTTAGTGTCCTAAATTTATTACATGAATTATCAACTGAGGTTTGTAGACTGATGAAGTGTGATGCACTATATGTGCTTAGTTAACTTTTCTCTTACTTCGTTGTTTTGTATTTTATGTTTGTTTTGGGGGGTTCTTGTTCTTTGATGTCTAAGAATATACAATCTATGAGAGATTTAAATGGATCTAATGAATTTTAAAGGAAAGGGAATGTTCCTAAGTTAGTCTAATCTCTTAAAAATTGACCAAGAACTATTGACTAGTTATAACCTAATAAGAAAACAGAGCATCTATCTTATCTTATCAAGTCCTAATCCATGGATCTAATTCTTAAAACCAAAAGTGATACTGATGCAGAAGGTAACTCAGTAATTGCATTCATTTAAACATTCAGCCATTCAATTTTGGAATATGTGAAATCAATCTCCTTGAAATGATTTTTTGGAATGTCAAGTGATGCAACTAATTCAGGACCCGAAAGCAGAAAAGAAAATGTAAAAACATGTAAAATAAAAATGTACTAACTAAATTCAATCACTGTATGAATTAGATATTTAACCGTTTAAGTTAGGATCATCATCATTTTGAAATGGTTTTTGATAACATCTATTAACACAGTTAATTTTCAGTTTTGTTCTAAGAAAATGAATAACAAAACACTAAGAAAACTAAGCAACTGTGTATTCTTATTACTTCAATATTCATTCGGTTTTGGAAACAAAGTCATTTTTTCATAAAATATCTCAGAAGAATAAGGCTACACAGTTGTGATTTTATCCTTACACTATTGGTTAAAAACTGAAATGAAACATCATTCTAAATTAGAGAAAACATACTTGTTGAAAATAGAGTAATAGAAATTAAATTGAAAACAACAAGTGAAAAACCTCCTTCAGTGTAAGGGCCCTCTGCAACTGATGTGGCTGGAATGCTAGCTAGTTAAAGATGCACTTTAAACCATCATTGACAAAACTAATTTTGTATTATGAACAAAACGAAGTCTGAATATAGAGTATTAGCAAAAAGCCTGTAATTCCTTCTAGTTTCTAACTACTTCTCAGTTTCATGCAACCAATATTTATAGGAAAATAACATAACTATTTTAAGAGAAAAACTTGCTACAAGTGGCTTAATTTGAATTGTAATAGGATTTTTTAACTTTTGATCAGCTACAGCTGGCTTAATTCGAATGAACTCTTCAACAAAACTGTTAGACTCTTGATTAGCTACGAAAGAGCAAATCAAGAGTCCTACTGCTTCTAGTTAATGTATTTGACTCCCTCTTTGACCATGACTTTAGGCACGCTTTTTTGTCGATCTGGACCAAGTGAATAGGATAGAATCCATGTGGAGATGATTATGGAAATTCCCATGTAGCCCAATTCTTCATTTGACACCTGTAACCTGCCAAACCACGAGAGTAGCTATGGAATCCATAGTTAGCTATAGAATAAGCTGTGCTCTGTAGCTAATTTGCAAAAATATATTAAAATAGAAAGAACATGAAAATATAATATGGTGATCATTTTAATTCTTTCTTAAGACAAAACCTTGAATTTATCATTGATTGGGTCTATAGTCTTAGGAGAAAATAAGAGAAAAAGGTGAGAACAAATGTCAAGGAGAAGGTAATTTTGAGGTTCAAAAGGTGGTTTGTGTGTAACGATATGATCTTCTTAGCTGACTCAGATAGGGTGACATAGACCTCAAGAACGTTAGAATCATGGAAGGTATTAGTGACCACATCCTTAACATGAGGGGTTTTAGGACAATTATTGGTGGCATGAGCGACAACATCACACAAAGCACAAGGACGAAAAGGATTTGGTGGCTCAGGAGGAGCTGGAGTTGTAGGGGGAGCCTTATCCTGAGTTCCCTTCTTTCGGGCTTTTCCCCCCTCACCAGATGCTTTTGCAATGGAAATAGGCTCTTGTTGAGGTTGTTGTGGAACTGAAGTAGAGGCAGGTGTAGGAACAACCAGTTGGATGGGGATCAAAGCACTGTAAGGTTTCAATTGAGTACGTGGAGTGTTTGCAGGGGGATTGATGTACCATACTGGGGATCTCTAAGGTAATATTGGGTAGACTCAATGTAGCCATGACAGGTGTAGAATAGACTCTAGGAGGTGGGAATAAGGAGGGTATCTGAACAAAAGGATAGTGGCCTGGAGGATATGCTTCATAGTGGTTAATGAGGGGGGGAATGGTTCTGGGAGGAAACGGGTTAGGAGAGATACTAGGAGAAGGAAGATATCCATGAGGAGTTGTACAGTAGGTAGGGTTGAGTCAGGCAGAGTAGGTTTTGGAGGTGTGGATTGTTGTGAAGGCATAGTGACCCATTTGTGGGAGGTCCACGATTCTTGGAGCATGTAAACACTTGATGAACTAGGCTCAGAAAGAGTAGGTGGGGGGCCATAGTAAGCACCAAGAAAATAGAAATCTTTATAGACTCCTGGAGAAACAGACGAGAAAGTCTTATTGTCAGCCATGGAAGAAATGTTGGTCTGAGGTGAAGTCCAGGCTTTTAGATCATAGTATGTCAACTAATTTATTGTGATGATCTTTCCATTATGGGAAAATCACATCTTGCGGTGAACCACCGATGCAACAATTGATATGGAGCAAGTATAACTATGACCCGAAAGGATGTTGTAGTCTAAGGGAGAATCAATGACTTCGATATCAATACAAACAGTCTTTCTAGTAACTGTGACTGGGCAGTTGCGGTATAAGCCAAGGGGTTATGAAGGATGATTGTCCCATGCACGCAGAGTGATGGTGGACTGGGATAGTTCATGGGATCCAAGTTGTTTCCAAACACTGTCAGCCATCACACAAGTATATGCACCTTTGTCAATGATATGTTGCTGGACATTAGTGTTTCGAATGGAGACTGGAATTTGGAAAGCAACAGATGAAGGTAAGGGAGGATTATTTGACTTGTCAACATGAAAGACAATCCTCTGATCATATTGAGGATCCACGTTACTTAGAGAAGATAGTAGAGATTTCTTTTGTGATGGGAATGCCTGGAGAACTTCCAGAATTGACATGGAAGTGCGAGAATGTGCAAGTCATCTACTATGTTATATGTATGGGCAACTTTGGTAGAAGCAGAATCTTGACATAACGAACCTTTGGGGATCTTAGGTATGACCTCAACCTTAGGTTGAGGGATCTGTAAGGTACAATTTGGTGATGATAGGGGCTTGGTAGACCCTTTGGGTTGGGATTCATTCGTAGACTTGGCAGGTGGCTTATCATATTGGCATGATTGAATCTGGAGAATGACTTGCTCTGTATTTACCTCATCAAAATTCATCATGAGAATATGAAAATCAACTTGACCAGGTGGTGGAATTGGTTGGGTTGCTAGTCCTTGTGTAGGTTGAGTAGCGATGTATCCTTGTTGAGGAAATGGATTGGTAAGCACGACTGGTTGGGATGAAGTAGGAGGAGGACGAGGGGCAATGAGCTACAATCCTTGAGAAGCTGCTTGAGCTTCCCATGCTTGTCGCATCTGAGGTATAAGAGGACACTCATGGGTATAATGGCCATTGACTCTACAACAAGCAAAAGGTTTGTTTATATGAAGATTCTTTTTTTGCTTAAGATGACTGCCCTATTGCTAGGTTGTGGGATTAGGTTGAGTACCCTATGGGGCATTGGGTGGATGACCCTAGTTTCCTTGATTACCTTGAGACTCTTGGTTGCTATTACAATTCCCCTTATTCCTTTTCTTAGGGTTAAGGGGACTAGGTCCACTCTTTTGAGCATACACTTGTCCCTGTGCAAGAGGTGGTTGCTGTGGTGGAGGGGGAGCAGGCATGGGTGGCTAAGGCACTGGTGCCAAAGGGGTTGGAGCAATAGGTTGTGTATACGAATAATAGGGATATGGGACAACATTGGTATAAGTAGGAGGAAAAACAAATGGCTCTATAATTTGTTAACGTGGAGGGGGATATGCATATGGTGTGCTGGGAACTGGATAAGGATTGCCCTAAGGAGGATTGGGGGAGGGATAATTGTAAATGGAACTGGTCTTTCCTGAGGTTAACCATAACTTAGATGAGGTGGAGCATATGGCTAAGGCTGTGATATGGTTCCAACTATGTCATCTGCAACATGAGATGCCCCAGGCGCATTAGCAGCACTAGGCTTAGGCAGATCAGGGATGGCAGTGTAAACATAATCCAAGTGGACATAAATCAGATCAAATTTGAGAGATATTTGGAGTGCTTCTTCCTCAGATTGAGGAAAGTGTGATGCGACATCTTTTTCAATGGGGCCAACAATGATCTAAGAAACCAATCCATGTAGACTTGATCTTTGAAGTCAAGATATCTACAAATACTCCTCCTTCTATGCCATTCCTAAACATGATTGGAAAGGCGGGTGGTAGAAATTTGACGGAAAGAAGTCAAAAGTTCGATACTAGTATCATAACGGAGAGGTAACTAGAAATATGAAAGAAAGGCTATGGCAAGAGTCACTAAAGTGGAATGGGCTTTTTTGGGCTGGTCGACATACCATTTAGTATTAGCTCTAGTGAGTGTGTGTTGGAACAACTGAAGACAAATGGAGTCTTCAATAATGGAATTGGATGAACATCACATATGAAAGGAGTGAACATGATTAGTTGGGTTTTCTCTAGGATTACCTTAAAACTTTGGGATGTCTGAAGGGAGTTTAGTAGGCATTGCTGGCCATGTGGGATTGTGGAGAAGAGGATCATTGATAAGCGGGTTAAAATCTGAGAGACTTAAAATAGTGACAAAAGGAAGTAAGGGAGCAGGAATGACCATACTAGTTGGGGTACCTTGGTTAGCACCTAGGTTACCACCTTGGGTTACTGCACCTGCATTGGTGGCAACACAATGGTGATACGGGGTTGAGAAGACATAGAGTCAGAGGATGAATGAGATGAATCAACAGAATTAGAATCATAATGACTTGATGGAGGATGGGGAGGATGAACTTGAACTCAATGGGGAGGAGTAATATGGCCTAATGGGAACTGAGGGTGAAACCCTCGAATTTGACATGACAAAAACCTTGGAGGTGCTATGGTGTTTATACTGAAGGATAACGATAGAAATAAAAGAGCAACAAAAAACAAGAAAATACCTAGTGCAGTGGTGCCAAGTGTAGATTAACTATTTTAATGATGTTACTCTAATACAAACAAACATGCCCTATCAAAGAAAAAGGACCTCTAGCCTATAGGTGATCAAAATCCCCAAATAATCCTAGATCTAGTGTTTCAAATGGCCTTTCAAAGAACTACTTACCTGATGGAATCTCATCCTCGCAAGAAACTTTGTCCAGAGAAAGGTGGGGTAGAGGACCAATTGCTTCCCACAACTATTCTTATAAGGTGTTTTCCTAAGATTGGTCACTATGATTACCTTCATCCCACGGTGGTGGTCGAGTATTGATCTTCTTGGTAGTTATCCAAAGCATGAAATTCCCTACCATCGATTGGTTTGCCCCGAGGAGAACTACTCACACAATGACCTAGCCTAACCCCTTCTAAATCGGGTTTCTGGCGCACTTCGGCTTTTGACCGTGGGATGGTGAAGGATTTTAAGCTCCCTAATATGTCAACTTCTATGTCCTAATGAAAATTTACCAATGGGTGTTATTGGAAGCCTATCCCATCAACCCCACACCTACAAATATTGTTTGGCCCTAATGCCCAATTAGGATTAATCTATGTGTGTTAATTTATTAAAGGTGTAGTGTTTCAAGTCTTGGCTTGGCAGTACTAACCAAGCTCACGTTCGCTTAAGGTGTGAGTGTGTGAAATGGATGTGTCAAGTGGATGAGTTAATTAAGCATGTTTCATGATGCCATATGTTGCTGAAAGAAAAATTCTAAAAATACTATAAATAAATTTGAAAATGACAAAAAAATAAACAGCGGATCAAGCACACCAAACCCCACCCATGAGGGCCACTAAGAAACTAAGAAGGAGAAAGAAAAACATGTAACTCAACAACACAAAGAAGAGGAAAAAAAAGATATAATGTCAAGGGACTGGGATCTAAAGGCTCTAATTTGTTGTAAATGATGCATACAAACAACAAAAATCAGAAGTGAAAAATGTTGCAAAAGACAATTGTGAAGCTGAAAGACCTAGGATGCTTAAGGGGATCTTAAGGGGGAAAAGGAAAACCCAAAATATAAAGGGAGAAAAGATAAAATAAACCTGTCTAAGAGATATGAAAAGTAATGGATCAGATCTAAAAAATAGTGGCTGAAAATGCTGAAAACCCTAGACTCCTCACTCAATAAATCTCTTCCTATCAATGTGGAGGTGTACTCTAAAGCCTAGGGGGTTTTTCATACCTCAAAGAGACAAATAAAGTGGATCTAGGCCTAAGGGAGACTAAAAAACAAAGATGAAGTACCCAAACTAGTCTGCTGACAACACTCTCGACATATCTATAAAAATTTTGAAAAAATTCTAGAAGATTTCCAAAACGCAGGTACTGACCTGGAATTGAAGAAAACATAGTTTTGGATCCAAAACGTATTCTCTGCAACTCACTTAACGGGTTGAAAAATGTGCTATGTTCCTGAGAGTCTCGGTTAGTAGATCTCATGCAGATTATGCCATCTCCTACTCGGATGGTACTTGTGACCTGCGGAAAAGACCAGAAACACAACAAAATCTGAAAATTTGACAAAATAGGGTTTAATACTATAAATAGAAATTGAGAAAAAAATTAGTTCAATAAAACCCTAAAATTTTATGAAACTTCAGTCACCCAAGAATGTTGTCATTACACCAACGGAGTCTCCATTTGTTGGATGAAAAATGTGCAACTAAAGACCCCATGGAGTCGTCATTGTTAGTGTGAAAATTCTTGTAAGGTGTAGAAAAAAGACTTCACTTAAGTCACTAGGTGACAAGTGACCCTAACGACAAGTTGATGGTTGTTGTCATCTTAGATTTGAAACACAAATAGAAAACCTACAGTAAAAAAAGTTATAATTGAAAACGGAAAGCAACAATATAAATTATCTAGTACAATAACCCAATTGGAAAGACAATTTTAAATGAATTAATATTATATTGATAACACCTGGTGAAGGAGATCTATAGATTGGACAGTAAGTCCCCCTCCATGGGATGGGTCCTTTGATAACCTTGACGCTTTAGAAAATTGATCTCTCTCAATGTGAAAATCCCAAACAAAGGTGATGAACTCAATATGGAAGCTCAAGGAAAATGACGGTAACGTTGACGATGATTATGATCATGGTCAAGAATGAATGAAAAACCCTCCTTTATATAGCAAAGTATGGAGTTAATCTTGAAAATGGAGAATAATAAAATATTATTAACCAAATTTAGATCTAACTTCTTGGAATACTTTATTATATTTATTGGAGAGGGAAAAGGAATTTAAAATGGTTAAATACCTTTAGAAATAATTAACAAATAAAATGATTTATTAATTATTTCGTGAGAAACAAGAAAGGTGTGAACCCAAAATAATTATGAAATAGTGATTTAATAATTATTCTAATAATAGAAATAAGGAAATTTAAATAAATAATGATTTATTTAGATATTCCTAAGGGATTTAGTCAAATGTGATAAGGAATACTTATTTAAATAATGATTTAATAATTATTCCTAGAAAAAATTAAATAAATAATGATTTATCTAATTATTCGCATGGGGTTTTTCTGATTTAAATCATAAAATAATTTAATAAAAGTGGTTTACTAAATTATTTTCCATATTGAAAGTGATTTTACTATGGTAAAATTAAATCTACATGGTGTATTTCGATCCACCTAGTTAGAAATGGCTAGGTGGAACATTTTTTGGTGATAACAACTTCCTCAAAAGAGGATGGCTCAATGTTTACAAGATTAGTCATTAGAGCCATGCAACCATTGTACCAATCAGGTGACCTTCTCTACTAATGTAGCTTTGAAGGAGCTCCTACATTCTCCCTCGCATCCTACACAAGTCTCTTAGCTTCCTTGGTTCTTTTTCTACCTTATCTCGATGGTTTTTCTTGAGTGTATGTCTACACTCTTTTCTCAATTTTTGTTGCTCCACAACTTCCTGAGGTTCCTCCTTTGGAGATAAAATCTCTTCTTCTGGTGGGATCTAAATCTACCTCTCAAGAGAGCACAGCATCTCTTTCTCCTCATCAAATTTTACATCCCTTTGCACAACTATCATTCTCAGGGATGGCAAGTACACACGGTAGTTGTGGGGTTTTTTTTTGTATCCCACAAATACCCCCAATTTTGTTCTTGACTCAAGCTTCTTCCTTGATTATTTGGAGACATGGTAGTAAACAGAGGCTCCAAAAATCCTGAATTGCAACACATCTAGCTTTCTCCCCAAGAAAGCCGCCTCTAATGTAATCATGCCCAGAATCCAAAGTGGACTTTGGTTATGCAAATAGAATATTGTGTTGCATGATTCAGCCCACAAATGTAGAGGTAGGCCTTCGCCATGTAAAATCACCTTCAATGCTCCCATAATGCTATGCCTCTTTCTCTCATCCACCCCATTTTGTTGTGGGTTGTGAGGTGTTGTCAACTTTCATCGAATGAGTTCTTTTGCACAATTTTTTTTGAATTCATTCAACACATACTCACCTCTGTTATTACTCCAGAGAGCCTTCACCTTCTTGTTAGTTTCTTTCTCAACCAGTGCCTTGACTTCTATGAACCATGATAATGTCTCATCTTTCTTTCGCATGAAGAAGATCTATTGGCTTATGAAGGCCTGATACAATTTTAGAGTTATTTAGCTAAACAAATCCCTACACTACTTTCCCTTTCGGTATCAGCCCACGGAGCACGGATTGAACTCTCACCTGAAGCAGTATAGGGGGATGTTGAAACCAAGTTTCTGCACCCTTGAGATGGATGTGATGTCGGTTTAGTCCAACTAAACCTAACTTTGCATAGGTCGCTTCACACACTATTCTACCCTTCAGTACCTTTGCTATTTGTTATAATCAACTTTTGCATAGCCCTAACCAGGGGCTGAAGTCCTTTCGTGTTGCTAAGGTAGCGAACTGTGATATCTCCTAAACTATGCCAAGTATCTTACTTATCTTATTAACAGGTCTTGATTATCTTCACGTATATAGATATTATATCTTGTGTTCACTTAGCCAATACAATTATACACATTCATGCATTATATAAGCATTAAAAGTGAAACTCATATGCAATATAATAGATGCATAAACGAGGGAATAAAGACGCAAAATTGATAGAAGCTTCTCTTTATTATTACTTCCACTGTTTATAGACTCAACTCACCTGACTCACTCAGTTACAGGGATCCACACACTCAACTACGGACTACTAGGCCTCTACACACTCAGCTAGCCTCTTCCTACACTACGACCCAAAACTAGACTTTATACTTCATAACTATCTCGCATACATCATATCTTTTCTATATTGTGATCTACTTAGCTTCCTCAACTACTTAGAGATTTGCTCTATTTATACAATCCCATGGTCCATGGAACATGGGTAGATCTTCTACAGCCAACATTACATTATAAAAATTAAGGGCAAAAAACCCTATGACTCTTTAACAAACTACACGCTCTGTGCCCACAAAATGCGAAGTCTTTACATTGGAATTACAAAACTGACCAAAATCTAGGTTCTAAGCCCCAAAACTTCCCTTGGGGGATCCCATGCCCAACAGGACCCCAACACAAACATCGTGACTCACCCTCGAGTCACTCTGTAGGTGCGGAGATCTTTGCATGAAGACCTCCCAACTCTAATTGGATCGCCGCAAGTTTAGCAGCGCACTGAGCGGAGGCCTACTAAACTTCCTCTACACATTGTTCGGTGACCGACGTCATCGAACTACTACCCTGAATCCTTTCCTGAGTTGCTTACAGCTGCATGAGCTTTGCTTCAATGGAGGCTATAGTGGTATATGCCTCATCAATCCATGATTTTAGGCACACTTTCAAAATTGCTTCCTTATGCCAAGCAACATCCACTTGCTCCTTGAGAACCTTTGCCCGTTGCATCCTTGCGAGCATTTATGTAAGGGAAACTATCTGCGCGGTCCGTTTTACCTCATCAGATCTCTGCTATAGCTCATGCACCTCTGTCTCCAGGTGCTCTATGTTCAGGTCCTCTAGTATGGTGGTGAGGACCTCGAGTGACTGCTCGAACAGCTTCGTGCAGTCCGTCACTGCATTGTTAACCATCGCCATTGTTGTTGTGATCGTGGTGGTGCGTTGTTCCTTAACCTCTAGTAAAGTTGAAGGTTGCGCCTTCAACTTCAATTTTTCTATCTGAAGGTTAAACTTCAACTAAACCTTGGCCATTTCTGCTCTGGCATCATGTACCCCTGCTACTAACTTTCGAACATGCGCCTCGACTGGTTCCTCTGCTTAGATGGCCAACTTGGAGACCATCTGGCAGGCTTCCTCCACCACCTGCATTATCTGTTTGTTCTATGCCACTACCTCATTGCACTGTAGGCTCAACTATTCGATGTTGATGTGTTGCTCGCTCATTACCTATAGCGCTTGACTCTCCCTGGCGTGTAGTTTTGTAGTGACTCCATCCTGCAAAATATAGAGCATCTCCTTGAGGAGCACAGCCATGTTTAACCTGATGCCTTTCAAGCTACTTACCATAAGCCTATTGGTCTCATTTTTTGTAATGAGTGCTCCATCGGGTAGCACTATTGTGTTTTTCATCCTGGTGCATAGCATTTCCTTGGCCATAGATGTGCCAACTGTGAGGCTAGTTGACACTGTGCCAGCCCACGCATTACGCACCTATAACTCATGTATTTGTGTTCGGAGAGCCCTCAATACCATCTGGTGTTTCTCCTCAAATTGTTGGAGGGCCTCTGCGGTGACATCCCTCACTATTTCGCTAATATCATGCAAGTCTCCTTCAATAAGGGTGACAGGATCAAAAGATGTTTTTGAGGCCTTTGTCTTCTTTCGCAGTGAAGTGAAAAACTTCTTGATACGCAGAAAATATATATATATATATTATATATATATATATATATATATATATATATATATATATATATATATATATAAATATTTATTAATGATTAATTGACAGAAGATGATCATTTACATTTGGGGTTCCTGGCTTATATATCGCCATGGGCACCCTTTGGGGAAAGGACATGATCTTATGATCGTTCCATTTCATCTAATTTAACCTAAAATTAAATAATAAACCTAAAACTAACTAATGTTTTACATAACATTGCCTTCCTCTCGAAAGAATGCTTTGTCCTCAAAGCATACGTAATGACAGATGTTGTTGACAAAATGTTTCATTCTCCCAAGAAGCATCTTCTTTGGGTACGACCTTCCACTTGGTCAAATATTCCAAGATGATCAAGGTCCCACACTTTAAAAGGTCTTTTATTAATCTCTCAATTTCCATTTTTTGGTGATGTGGATATTTGTATGGCTTGATGTTGATGGGGTCTAACCCTGCCTTGACTTCTATTGTATGCTTAATTTCCCTATTAGGTGGCATCGTCATAGGTAGGTCTTGAAATACTTTTCCATGCTTCCAAATTAGATCTTGTATCTCTGGTGACTCTTCACTTGTCATATTTGTGGATAAAATTTCTAATTGTTGACATTGTACTACATAAGTGGGTGCTCCTTTTCGAATCATATTTATCATCTGAGATGATGATACAATTTGATTCTATGGTGCTTGGAATCCATGTAATTTGTACTTCTGATCTCCCCATTTGAATTTTATAAATTGTACTTGATGGATGGCGACATAAGTACCTAAAGTTCGTAGCCATTGGATACCTAAGATTACATCTACTCCCAACAGTACTGTGAAGAACAAAGACTCTAAATTAAAGTCTTGAATATGCAATTTGACCTTATGGCATTTCCCCACCTTTTCAATCCTCTTACATAAGCTACCATCACTTTCATGTTTGGTCAGGGAAATGAAAAAATATTGAGTCTCTTTACCACATTTGCATCTAAAAAATTGTGTGTGCTACCAGAGTCAATGAGAACCACTACATTGTTCTTCTTTATGTGTCCTTTTAATTTTAAGGTCGGAGGTTGTGATATACCTGTCATAGCTGATAATGACACTTGCGGAATACTTCCGTAATCTAATTCTGGTGAGAATTCTGGGGCATCTTCTATTCCTTCTATGTTAGAATCTTCACTATTTGAATCATTAGTTGGTTCACAATTATATAGGTTCTTTGGTTCTTTTCCCTTAGCACATCTATGTTTGGGGTCCCACTTCTCACCACAGTTACCCTCTTTTATCCTTTGTGTTTCCACATTAGATTTTTCATCTTCACGATGATGTGGTGGAACATATATTGTATTGTTTGCGACCGCATACTGGGGTATTCTTCTTCTTGAATATGGTTTTCAAATTTTGACCAAAATATTTGTCCAAATTTCTTTTCAGTTGTTTTTTATTTTTTTCTTGCTACTTTTATTGATGAAATGTCATGCATCTCAAGTTCTAGTTGTAAATGGGTTTTTAGTCCCGAGACATATGATTAAATTAGACGATATTGTGATAACCCAGGTACTCATGTTACTAAGGTCTCCCAGTCTTGAGTGTATTCATCCACACTTCCTTTTTGTCATAATTTGATGAGTTTTGAAAAGAACTCTTCTTCCTTTACACCTTGGAATCTTTTAAAGAATGCATCCTTAAATTTTCTCCAGCTAATGACGTGTGTTGTCTTTTTCCACCACATATACCAATTATATGTTTCCCCTTCCATTTTCATGGATGCGTGCCCAAGCTTTTCGTCATCATCATTGATGTCATATATCTCAAAGTATTATTCTACTTTATTTATCCATGCAACATTGTTTTCTTCATTTCCATCGAATTTAGGCATCTCGACTTTTGCTCTTCGCTGGTATGTCGCTAATGGTTGAGCAAAATAGGGGTGTTGATTGGTAAAGGTACCCCAGAGTTGCTTGTTTGTAAGAGTCGTGTTACTCATTCTTTGGTGGGGTGTCGCAAAATTTTCATGAGAGTCTGTTGATTTCGTTGAATCTGATGAGTTGTGCTCTTGATTTTCTTCATCTTCTTGTAGTAGTTGTGTAGTTGTATAATTCATCTTTTTACACAGAAGTTCCAGAAATGTTAAGGTCTCTTTGAGATCTACTTTTGTTTGGACACAATGATTTTCCATCTTTATTTCTATTCGATTTGTTGTATCCTGAAGACTTTTGATTTTGTTAGCCTGCCCTTCAAGCTTGATTTGGAAATCATCTAATTTTTTATTGACCTCATCGTGGTTGTTATTTATCTTATGCTCCGCATCAACTATAATTTTTTGGAAATCAGCCATTGTCGTTGTCGACATTGAGCAAGTTTGTGGGGGCGTATATTTATCTGCCAGTTTAATTTTTTTTTTAAATAATTAAATTAAATTAATTAATTTAATTATATGACATAAGTTAAGTTTTTTTTTTAATTAATTAAATAAATTTAATTAGGTTAAATTAACTTTATATATATATATATATAATATATATATATATATATTATATAATATATATATATAACTTATAATTATATTATAGTATATATTATATATAACTTATATATAATTATATTATATATAAATTAATATATGTTACACTATATTATAATTAAATTAACGTTATAATTATATTATATATATCATAAACATCAACTGGGTAGTCATGTCTTATCTTTTGACTGTTAAAAAAAACTAGCGACTATCACGGCGTATTTTAACGCTAGGCTACGGATTTGGACAAGCTGAGAAGGGAATAGCAATATGACGGCCGTGGACGGTAGGCAACAAGGGACAGGGTGTGTGGGCTAGATGATGAGGGTTTTTGGTATATCCGTAGAGGATTTATATGGCAAATAGTGCGTGGACAGGGAGGTGGAGTCAGGTGCAGGGATCCCGATTTGCAAAGTTGAGGGTGGTAGACAAGGCAGTGGCACAATGACAATGGCAGACAAGATTTTGATGGTGGCACATTAGTTATCCGTGATAAGGGTAGAGAGTGGGTGACTACAATGAAATTGAAAATGATACGCACAACGAAAAGAACTTGGGGTGGATGCGTGAAACTGGAATGCAATGGAGCGAAATAAGGAATGGAACTAGAATGCAGAGGAGTAGGGAACAATGACAGTGAAGGGAAACCGATGGTAGTGGATCAACAGAGCCTGAGGAACAAACTGCTCTTATACCAATGAAGTGAAAAACTTCTTGATACGCAAAAAAAATAAAATATATATATATATATATATAATATATATATATATATATTATATTAATGATTAATTGACAAAAGATGATCATTTACATTGGCGGTTCTTGGCTTATGTATCGCCATGGGCACCATTTGGGGAAAGGGCATGATCATATGATCATGCCCTTTCCCCAAATGTAACCTAAAATTAAATAATAAACCTAAAACTAACTATCTTTTTACATAACACACGACCCTACCTGCGCTCCTAGGCGCGGACGTTTTAGCTAGGTGGACGTTGTCTGCAGGTCCACACCACCTTGTTCTGTGTTTGTTTCTAGTTAGGGTGAAGATGACTTCTATCCTTCGTGCTCTTCTTTTGTTTTCTTTTGTTGTTCCTCAGCCAACGTTGCAGCGTCATGCGCTACCTGGCCCTTAGCTGCTGCTTCTTCTTTCCTATGCTTTTGCACCAGCTGTGCCATCCACAGTTTCATTTCTTCCTTCTTCCGCTGCACGACAGACTTCTCTACTTCCACCACAGAGCTAGCTGGAGTGTGCCACTCCAGCGTCCAAGACTCAAGGACCATGAAAATTACATCGTCGGTCGCTAAGTAAGGTAGCTCATGCCACATCTTCATAGGTTCCTTTCGCGCCTTGATGAAGACATGGTGTAAGTCTGCATTGAACTCCGTGAAGCTCTGCAATCTGTTGTAGACCGTGGGTGATAACCACGGCTTGTGATTAATCCCCATTCTAATGGTCATCTCCATGAGCACCCAAAAGATCTTTCTCTCCCTTATCCTTTGTGCATCACTGATTGCCCACAACGAAGTGTACTTTGTTGCCTCAAGAAGGTCTTGCGCGATTGACAGGAACTGGCTATCTTCAGGAAACTCCCATGCCACTAGTACTATCGACAACAGGAGCCATGCATAATGGAATGTTTTACCCTGCTCCTATGCCTCGCAGTAGTTTTCAAGGAACTCACCACATAGATAGTTTGCCCAGTTGAATTGGACCCCTTCTACGCATTGTGCTACTAGTACAACCACCAGCACAGGCACCTCATCTGCGCGACATTTCTGCATCACCTTCCCTACCAATATTTGATTTGCGACCTTAACTGTAGGGCTATTGATGCTGGATATGGTGTACCCTTACTTCTTCTTCTCCAACTTAAATTACTTTTTCACGACCTCCGTGATGGCCAAATCGTCACTCTTTCCTTCTGAAATGTTCGCGGGGTCCTTCCCTGCGCAAGGGAGCCGTGTAATCCTGTAAATCAAATGGTCTATGATGGGGATGGGCTCCTCCAGCCATAAGGATCCATCATGCACCAAGCAGAGTAGCTGCCTGACGACAAAAATGGTCACTGGGGCATGGTGGTAATGTGACACCTAGAGTAGGTTTAGTAACCCTATAGAAATTCCCACTATAGTTCAATAGAATATGTAATATATTAAAGCAAAATACAAGATCTACTTCTACAACAAACTTTGTGGAAGCTTAATCGAATATGAGCAAGATCAATTAGAACACATATAACTGAGAATGAGAAATCAATCACACATGAACACAGAAGAATAACTTAGGGAAATCCTTAGCCTAAAACCCCAATCTCTGTATTATCATACAAGTGGAAATATGTTTATATTGCAAAAAGAATTAGCTCACAAGCTATCCTGCTCTGCCTGCAATCAAACAATACAGCTCATAGACTGAATAGACATAATATATGCCTTCCCTCCGCCCTCCAAGCCTCCTATTTCCTTGCGCAGTTTTTCTTGCGGTCCAATGATGCCACCTGTGTGGTTGGCCTCATCACACACTCACTAAACTAAAGAAGTAACTGCGCAATCTCTAAGGAATGAATTCCTTCTGCATGCAAGAGATATTCACAATGAAATATTCCTGCAACTAACAGTACATTGTCCCTCCATATGATCTCAACTGGGTCTCTATCTAAACTAACATGCAAGAGTTATTTATGAGAGAATATTTAGTTATCTGAAGTGCAACAGTTACATGCATGCACGCATTAACTAACTAAACTCACAATTAGTTCAACAAATTGTTGGAACTAATCTAACTGAACTTAACTCAGTTAATTGAGATAACTAATTACAGCTCAAATTACAACTCATCCTTATCTTTTTTACTAAGGGATAAATTACTCAATTAATGGGATAATTGTTGCATGTTCCCACATAGACTTCATGTTTGATCTTCTACAACTAATTAACTCAATATGAGTTAATTAATTATTTTACAAACAACTACTAAGATCAAATTCGAATTTTACTTCTCTATTTTAGTTCAGGGACTAACTAAAATAGGAAGGTATCCTGAAATGCTATTTATGGCAGTGCTATTTTTAGCACTTCTATATTTAGCATTTATTTTTGCTATTTTCAACACTCCCTCTCAACAAGAAAGAGATTATTAGTAACCCCAATCCTGTCTCTATGGAAATAGAACTTGCATTTTGACAATGCCTTAGTCAAAATATCTGCATCCTGTTCCTCGGTCAAAACATACAACAACAACATGATCCTCTTGACCACACAGTCTCGAAGATGGTAATACCGGATATCAATGTACTTGGACTTGTCATGAAAAACTAGATTCTTAGAGAGTTTGATACAACTCTGATTATCGTAGTGGATCACAGTTGGATCCATCCTCTGGCCAAACAATCCCACTAGAATCTTCCACATCCAAATGGCCTCACATGTAGCCTGACTAGCAGCGATGTATTTAGCCTCTATTGAGCTAAGTACAACTGACCTCTGTTTCCTGTTGTACCAGGAAACTTCAGCTGAACCAAGGTTGAAGATTCCTCCAGAAGTGCTCTTTCGTTCTGACGGACTCCTTTCCTAATCCACATCTGTGAAGCCCTAAAGCTTCACTCCCTCTATCTGTCTGTACTACAATCCAAACTAAGATATGCCTCTAAGCTATCTCAGCACATGCTTTGCTACATTCCAAAACAGCTTGGTAGGCTGAACCATAGTTTGACTCAGCTGGTTCACTGCAAAGCATAAGTCTGGTCATGTGTTCACCAGATACATGAGTGAACCCACAAGCTACTGATAAATAGTAGCAGTTACTACCTCACCTGAAGCAGCATCCTCCTTCCTCTAGTTCCTAGCTAGAGGAGTCTGCATGGGCTTGCACTTATCCATGTGAAAGCACTTGAGTATCTCATTGGCATACTTGCCTTGAGACACAAATACTTCACCATCTTTCTGCCACACCTCCATTCCCAGAAAGTAGTGCATAAGACCCATGTCTTTCATTTCGAATTCTCTTGTAAGGTCCTCCTTGCAAGACTAGATCAACTGATCATCACCTGTAAAAATCGGATCATCGACATAAAGAACAATGATCAATGGCTTACCTTCTACCATTATGTGGTAAAGTTTCACATCTACTTAACTCTTGGTGAAGCCCAACCTCGTGAAATAGCTTTGATCCTAGTGTACCAAGCACAGGGTGCTTTCTTTAGCCCATACAAAGCCCTCTTGAGTTGGCACACATGCAACTCATGATCGAAAGTCTCGAAACCCTCTGGTTGCTTAATGTACACCTCCTCCTCAATCTTCCCATTGAGGAATGTTGTCTTCACGTCCATTTGATGGATCTTCCAACCCATCTGAGCTAATAGTACCAACATCGATCTAATAGATGAGTACCTTGATACAAGAGCAAAGGTCTCATCGTAGTTGATCCCCTTGACCTATGAGAAACCAAGGGAAACAAACCTTGTCTTATGTTTCTCAACACTGCCATTACCTACCCGCTTTACCTTGTAATGCCATCTGGAACTAACCAATGACTTGTCCTGAGGTCCTGGGAAAACATCCCACACAATGTTTTGAATGATAGAGTCGTACTACTCTACCATTGCATCAACCTAGACTGGTTGCTACATTGCCTCTTGTTATCACTCAGATTTCCCCAGAAGTTGTAAGAAGGGGAAAGGGGTCTGAGGTAACCACAAACCAATCTTTTAGATATAGAATCTAGCCAATCTATATCCAGAGAGGGCTCCCTCTTTAAGTTTTAGCTTTGTTTTGAAAGATATTAGGCTAGTTATGAAGTTTAGGAGTTTTGTTTGAGTTTGGGTGGTGAGATTCAATAACAGAGGGGTAGGACTGACTAGTTTAGGCCATTGGGCTAATGGAGTCAAAGAAAATAGCTTAACTGGATTAGCTTTCTTAACAAAGGATGGTTTCACAGGGCAAGATGGTCAAACAGGGAACAAATGAAGACTTAGAATAAATGGAATGGTTTCACAATGGGTGAAGGGAAGTTAAGAATCGTTCAACCTATTTGAAAAAGGAAACTTGAATGATTACTAATAAAGAGCAGTTAAGTATTCTTTAGTAAATAATCAAAATGAATGAACTAGAAAACATGAGCACTTAAGATTTCACTGTTTATCCTAATTCAGAAGAAAACATACAGAATAATAACGATTGAAAATAGAGTGCAATCAAACATATTCCAAATTACTCTTTTTCATTTATCATTTAGATATGAAAAATAAATGATATAAGAAACAAGGAAACCTTTAAAGCACAGGGTATAGAGAACTTATTGATCCAGTGTTTGATTCAAGAAATCTGTGGAAAGTCTCTTGCATCAATTCTTTATCCAAAAAGGCATACAAAAGTTGGTCCAACAACACTTTATTCCAAAATAATCAATATTTACAGAAATGCCTCATAATACACCCACAATACTTCAAATGAAGAAGTATTTATACTAATTTCTAAACTAAAATATTTTGAAAAAATATCAAGATTTCTTTACAAATATCTCCAATTGTTTACATTAATAGAACTTAAATAAAGGACATTCAAAACTAATGAATCTATTTGGTACTATGTTTATGGATTTATGGTGATGAATAAGAGAAAGTCAAATTTGATAATAACTCTTATTTGATGATGAAACATCCCAGTCACTAACTGCATCCTTCCTTTGTGCATTCCGCCCCAGAAATTCTGCAAACTTAGGGTCCAATGATACACCTTTATATATCAATCCATGATAGATATGTAAAAAGTGAAAGAGGTTGTTGTATATAAGACTGGTTTTGAAATAAACCTCTCTCAGTGTCCAAAAATTCTTCTCCCACTGTTCACAATATTCTTTGGAAAAAGATGTCAAAAACAGGATTTTGCACAAACTAAAAAATAGGTTGTGAAGACATGCGCTTATCTCCTTTTTGGTAATACCTTTGTACAATGTGAGAGAGGGTTTTATAGAGTGGCCTGTTAGGAACAAAAACCTCCTCCAGTTTGGAAAACTATTTCTTGGATTTGCCACAATAATGTTTGTAAAAATATGACTTAAAAAGGAAATTTCTGAAGAATCTACCATTTCTGCTCTGATTTCATCTTTTAACCTTAAATTCCTTTCAACTGTTTTTCACTTTTAATTTGGATAAAATTCATTGTATCTGGTAAAAGTGTTTTCATATTTGTTTAACCTTAGTGTCTTCATGTTTACTTTTACTATTTACTATTTTACTTTTTACTTTTACCGCTTTGTTTTTTCATCTGTCTTCACTTTGACATGAATTTGTGTGTTATGCTTTGTAACTGTCTTCTATGTTGTTTATCTTCATGCTAGCTGATTTACTTGACTTGGTCTTCAATCTGATACTCTTTAACCCTGATACACTTTGACTATTTTTTACTGTGTCCTTTTACCTTCAATGTGTAGTTTAGGTTTTTACTGTTTGTTTCAACAGTAAACCATTTAATTTTCTGTTTCCATTTCTTGTCTTTTAGCTGTATGATTTATCTTCCATCTCTGTTTGAATGGACCTGATAAAAATCTTGGAGTAAATAGGTCTTATGACTAGTATTAAAGTTGTTTATCCAAGGCTGTAGTCTTCTGATCACCTGTAAAACAAAACAAATTGTTAAGAAAGCATTGGTTTGCTCGGGAGGTCGAAAGGGTTTCATTTGAGCTTGAAAGGTCGGCGGAGTGACTCCAAAATGCTTTTCAAGAGGTAAACCATGGTCAAATTCATTAATAGAGGCTTCCAGTGGCATAGATGGGTTTCAACGGGTTTTACTACACAATCAGGGGAAAATGAGCAAAACTGGGGTTTTTGTGTTTAAACGGGTAAATGATTGATATTGGTGGGTTAACGATAGTGGGGAATGACATGATGTTTTGTCATTTAGCTAGAAGGTGGTAATCAGTTTATATCACATAGCTTATGGGGAGGAGCGGTATTTAGCCTTGACCCAGCGATTCCATAGAACAGTTGACATGTGGCAAGGATACTGTACATGAAACTGCTTTTTGATTGCATGCTAAGGTGTGGTCACAAAGGGTCGTGCGATATGTATAATAGCCATTAGATCTTAGGGACCTGATCGGATGATTGACAGGGTTATGAAGTGGCAGAGGTTTATGTAGGCGGGCCTGATATAATTAACGATTATATAATCATATTGGGAGCGGCGAGATTGGCTAGTGAGGCTATTAATTAACCATGAGGGTTGATTAATCCCTTTTTAATGTAGCGAGGGGTTGGGGTTATTAATGTGTTACTGATTAACTCATTAATCCCTTTTTAAAACGTATTATGGTTATAAGTTAACCAGGGGTGGGATACATAATATTTCAGGATTATTTTACAGTTACAATAATATGGGAATGGGTCAATTTTAGAAGGGATTTATATATTAATACAAGTTAATAGTGAATATGACATAATGAAAAGAAAATCACTAAGTATAAAAACATTTGATGTGTGTATTTAAATTTAAGCTTAAAGTGAAAAATGATTTTTATGAGAAATATTGTAATTTTCCTAAGTAAAATAGAATTTTACTTAGGAAAAGAATTATGAAGGGTAATGAATGATTTATGAATGGTTTTAAGTACTTAGGCTTTATCAATTATTGCACCGAGGGTCTGGTCCCTCCAGAAGTTAGAGAAATTCTCTGAAGCCCTCTAATTTAGCAAATACCTTAGTACTTAGGGAAAATTTGTGAAAATTTAGGGAAAATAAGAAGGGGACTTAATTATTCTGACTTTGCTTTGCTTGAGATGTTTTCAATATAATACATGCCTTGGCCTTGTGATGAAAGTAAAAAATTAACACATTTAGAGTCATCATTCATCACATATAACTCTGCAACCATCATCTACCTACCCTACCTACTTTAACCTAGCATTTTTACTTCTTTATTTGGTTGCACTTAGACTGGCAAACCCTTATCAAACTTTTCTTTTCTTTTACATGGCAATGCCTACTAAGTCTACACTTATTACATCCAAGGGCTTAGATTAAACTGTTGAGCTCCTTTTATTCACTCTACCTATCTACTTATCTACCAAGATTACACTGTTTGGTCAGATCTTTATTCTCTACTTTTACAACATGAAATTGAAAACTGAAATAGCCAAGTTTAAACTATTTAACTATTCATGAATTGTGGCATAAGTGACAAACTGCACACAATTTTTATTCTACCAAAGTAAAAAAGTAGTGGCATTTAGACTTGCACACTTTCCTGGTATTTTCTTTTTGTTGGGGGTCATTTTCTTTCATTTTTTGACCTTTTCTTTATTCTTTTTGTCCTTTTATTCTTTTTCTAGGACGTAGCCTCTTTACATTTTTTTGATTTTTTGATTTTTTACAAATATGGAAAACATTTGCAGAAGAAAATGTATGTACATATTTCAAATCTAAACCCAGTCAATCATGATATATGACACCTATTGGTATAGGAACCTAACACCTCCTCAAATGAAGAAGATTTGGACTCTACACACTCCCCAACCAGGGCCATGTAACCAGTGTACCCCTTGGGCAACCTCCTCTGTCTACGCTGAGAAGATGGCTGTCCCACATTCTCTCATGCATCCAGCATCAATCTGTCAGCTTTCCTTGAGCGTTTCTTCCCATATCTGGAAGTCTCAGCATGAGTGGATGTCTCCACTCTCGAATCCTCTACATGCATCTACTCCACATCAGTCTGAGGCTCCTCCTCCTTAGGAACTAAAAGTTCCTCATCTGCATGCAACTTGAGCTCCCTCTCAAGTGATACTTGCATGGCTTTCTGCTCGTCGAACTTCAGATCCCTGTGTACAACTGTCCTCTGACTAGTAGGCAAGTACATTCGATAGTTGTGGGGTGTATTAATGTACCCCACAAGTATTCTGAAATAAGCTATTGGATCTAGCTTCTTACGGGCATCTTTGGTCACATGACAGTAAACTGATGATCCAAGATTCAGAAGTGACTCACATCTGGTCACTTCCTGAAAAAGGCCTCCATAGGTGTCTTCATTCCCAGTATATAGTGCGGGCTTTTGTTATGCAAGTATACTATTGTATTGCATGCCTCAGCCCACAAATGCAGTGGTAGGCTTTGGTCATGCAACATCGCTCAAGCTGCTCCCACAATCAATCTATTCTTCCTTTTGGCCACCCCATTGTACTCTGGGTTATGGGGTGTCGTCAACTCCTGTTTAATTCCTTCTGTAGCACAGAAGTCTTTAAACTGTTGGGAGACATACTCTCCACCATTGTTGCTACACAAGGCTTTTATTTTCTTTCCAGATTCTTTCTCTGCCAAGGCTTTAAACTCACAAAACATTAAGAAGGTCTGATCCTTCTTTTGCATAAAGTAGATCCAACATCTATGAGAAAAATCATCAACAAAAAAACATAGTACCTTTGTTTAGCAGTGGAGGTTGTAGAGAATGGTCTACAAACATCTGAGTGAACTCACTCCAGGATTTCTCCAGCTCTACTATCTCGATCCGGAAAGGAAGATTTCACATACTTACCCAAGGTACAACCTTTAATGGCAGAAGTGTCCTCAGACACATAATTTTATTAATCAGAAAAAAATAATTACATAATTGATTTGCAAGAGCTTACACCCAAACAACCAAACACTCTTGCAATGAGCTATTTATAAGCTCCATGTCCTAACTACCTCTAATTATGGATAACTTATTAAATAACAAGTGTCCATTTACAATAAAT
>APFE030317752.1:120074-139730 GCA_000404065.3 Pinus taeda | reverse complement strand
TGGAGGCCTCAGTGCTGCAAACTCCACAAAAAGAAGAAAAGGGAAAGAAGAGGGATAGAGAGCAGGAGACTCCCCTCATCACATCCACAAATCAAGGGGAGAAAAGGCAGAGATTGAATCCCCTCTCCGAGGAAGAAATGCCTACTGGACAATCATTGGGCATGGGCCCACCGAGCATGGAGGCATTTGCCAGTTCCTTTCAGCAGGAACAAGAAAGAACCCTTGGAGGAGAGGTCAGCTCCTCAAGTCAGCAAAGGAGAGCTAAGGCAGGCATCAAGCAACAATTCATCGGCATTAAAAGGAGAAATGAGCCACTCAGGCTCCAGATCTACAACCAGTTGCTTAAGATGGCCCCTACCAATCAGCAGAGGCTTATGTCAGCCTATGACATAACAGAAGGGAAAATGACCATGAGTCATTTCATGCCAACCATGCTGCAGCCACAGTCAGCTGTAAACTATATAAGACCCAACCTTGAGGTTCTTGCCAAGGACATCCACCCTATGGACCAAATAGAACTTCACAAGCAAACTGGTGAGATGGTATATTCAACACTGGCAGATAAAACCTTATTAGCAAATACATTGGAAAACAGCCTGAACAATACAGCTGCCCAACTTGAGTTGGAGAAGGCATCCTCTCAGGCCAAAGACAACAGGATCAGGTCTTTGGAGGATATAATCATAGAGCTTGGGCATGACCCAAAGGACCCAAAAGCTATACAAACGCTGCTAAAAATAAGAGATGCAGACCTTGCAGCTCTAAGAAAGAAGATTAAAATCCCAGCAACCCTTCACCCTCTAACAGAAGAGGTTGCCCAGCAAACACAGGACCAGGATGTAGCAACATTGTTGGTAGCACTGCACAAGCAGCTAGTGCAAACACAAGGGAAGCTGGAAGAGACAGAGGTTGCACTGCAGGCAGCCCTACATCAGAAAGAAGGAGGTCAAACTTCTCAGCCCCCTCCAGAGATCATAAACCTTGAGGAGCCCCCACAGACTACTGCTCCTCCCACAAGGCAGACAACTCCATCAACATCAGCACCAACACCAACCTCAGAGTAGGCTCCGAGCCTTGATATGCAGAAGTTGATGAGTGAAATCAAGATCCTAGAAGCCGAGATGACAGAGCTAAATGAAGCCAAGGAGAATTTGGCTAAGCTAAATGAAAAATATGACAAATCCAAGCAGAATGTAGCTGAAAAAGGGAGAGAAATAAAAGCTCTCAAAGAGAAGATAAAGGAGCTGGAGAAAGAGCTCACCTTTGACAAAGTGGTGGCTGAGGTCAAGACAGTTTTGTGGACCCACATTGGCCAATCAATAACAGATCAGTGGCAGTATATTGAGACTATCCATGAGCAAATGGAGCTCATAGGAAAAGCACAGAAGGAAGTCCATAGAGCAAGGGCATCTCTAGGCAGTATGCCTGAGATAGCCAACAGAATGATTAATGTGCTTAATAACCGGACAGGTCCTCAGTTGGCAGCAATAGGAATCTCCAACAGACAGAGACTATCCAGCTAATAAAGAGGGTCCTCACACTAAAAAGCCTGGTGCAGACATTGGATAGAAGAAGCCAGGACATGCAAACAAAGGTAAATAGGTTCATGGACAAATTTGCAGCATTACAGGGAAGAGGTATTCCCAGCTTGCTCAACAATGCAGGAAAACTGCTATCACATGAGGTCTATGCAAAAAGGGTGAACACATTTGCCACCAATCAGATCAGTCAAGGATCAAGCAGCTCACAAGCAACAGGGCCAGCATCTGGGAAAAGTCTCTATGACAGAGTAGAGAATTTGTTTTTTATTATGAATGAGATTAGCCATCTATTTGAAGTGCCTCCGAACTTCTACAAATACACAGAGGCAGATGAGACCTTGGATGCAATTTTGTGGCATCAATTGCCTACACAGGAATGGTGGACCTCAATGATACAATTATTATTATAGCAGGGGGTTTCATCTAAGTTTTGTCATCGAAATATATAAGTCATCACATTCAGATAGTGTGATGCATATACTATGACCAAAAGGTGGAATGAGCCACCTCAGCAGGAAGATTCGGCCACCAAAAGCAACAATGACAGCTACAGCTAGCAGGGCCGAGAAAAGCTACAGCATGACAGAGTATAAAGACACATCATTCAGCATTAACGCAGAATGCTCGACCGACTCAGTCTCCTCCAAAGGTCAAGAAGAGGCATGATAGCATTAAAGACCATTTATCTTACATTCAGAGTAGCAATAACTTTCTTATTTGATATTTTGTAAAGTTGGTGAGCATAGTTAATGTATCAAATGACTCAACATTTAGATATTTTGTAAAACCTATTGTATATATTCCCCCTCGCACAAACTTTCAAGGGGTTTTTGTTGGTTTTGTTGTTCTCTTATGAAGAAATGAGAACTCGGCTGTAACTTTCAGAAGGATGTGATAAATAAAGCTTCGAGTTTACAGGAACTGAGTCTTACTGGTGCATGTTGTGATTGGAACCATTGAATGCTACAGGATTCTAGTGCTATGGCTTGATATAATAAGTGTTTCTCTATCTCTATTAATGTTTCTGTTATTTTTTTTAACTCATGACTCGCACATGTTGTTCTAAATCTAGGAAAGAAAGAAAAAGAATAGCTCAGGATTTGTCCTTGGAGACACCCTGATCTCAATCTATCTTCACTATAAATGTTTTCCATAACTTCAGCTGTTTAAATTGGAATTCTTAACTGCTCCAAAGAGCTCTGAATATCTCACAGTCACTATTTGGTAATTCATTTATTCTACTAAGTAGAGATTGTTGTTCAAATTGATATCACACTGTCGGTAACTCCATATCCCATTGTTTCACTCACTAAATCGGAAATTATATTAACAATAGCCATCTAGCCTTGCGGCAAAACTTTCTCCATCACAGGCACCAGAACTATCTCATTTTTCTGACTCCATATGCCTAATGGATTAGCATCTTCTGCACTCTTCATGCCCTTCTTACAACAAAAGCTCACCAACCAAAGTCTTAAACAGGAAACTGAACTTTTTAACTAGCCTAAAATCCTCACAAAGCATAGTTGAAACTTAAAGAGAGAGCCCTATCTTATTATAGATAGGCTAGGATCTATAATCCAAAGGTTGGTTAGTGGTTACCCTGGCCGTATTCCCTTGGGAGTCATAGGGAACAACCTGGGTGTTAACATACATCTTGGGCGCTCTTTGCCCCTGATGACGTGTTGGTCAAATTACAAGGTATATGCCTAGGTCAAACAACTACCAATACTATTGAATACAGTGCAATCATTGAACTATTATCAGAAGCAATTTCTCTTGGCATTAGAGATTTAGTTGTCGAGTTAGATTCACAAATCATTGTGTTACAGTTAAACAATCATTACTGGAAAGAAATTTTGATTTTATCACATATCAACATATTCCACACAATTTGAATACATTAAGAGATGCATTAGCAAACTATGTTCTCAATAGACATTTGCATAATTTATAAAACCAATCACATCATCATGATACATGGACACATAAGTAGAAAATAAAACATGCATATATTATTATATATATATATATAATATATATATTATATATTATATATATATATATATATATATATATATTATATTATATATAATTTCATGTCTATCAGAGTGTTTAAACATCAAAAATCTTAAAAATAAGTGTTTGGAGACACTTGGCTTTCAACAACCTACAAAATGTTTAAAAGCAACTAGAAAGGCTATCAACCTGCACAATGCAAATGGTAGCACAAGAATTCTCTGACCACTCAGCCTAACAACCGACGCAGTCTTGTAGACACTCCTATGGTATGCCTCTACCATCACAGTGGCACCTCATATATGGTGGCATACTCTGGTATCCCTTGGGTAATCACGTCTAGGTTGTGCTCCATCTCTACTAAGGGGTCTGTCCCTTCCTCATAATCAACACCTACTATCTGATGGGCTGCTTGTCATACTATTTGTGACATGCCAGGTGGTCATTTCAGTCCAACATCTACACATTTGTCACAAGTTAAATATTAGTTACACTTTTACAACACCAAAAAATCATAGAACTTGAAAAAATCCAAAAACGAATTTTACCTGCGTCAGTCCAGTGTTCTCTCGGTGGCAGAGGTAGATTTGGATCCCATCTGAAATTCGTGCTGGCATAAGCATAATCTTCCACAACAAGTAACTAGTGACATAGCCAACCAAAAAAAATGGAGGGAAATTCATTTGTTGGCCCCCTCCTCCTCGAGGCATGAGCTCACTCCACTGCACTAGACTTAGATCCTTGGTGGGAAGATCTAGTACCTATATAAATTGGTTCCAAAACAAGGGCACCCACTCTAGAAAGAAAGTAACTAGTATCTAAGTGAAACCAAACTGTTTCAGATTCCCTCGTTTACCTTTGGTTAGTTGTCTCTTCATATTTTGCAATAGTTCTGCACGCCCATTGAATAATGTGGGAGTCATACATTCTACTGCATATCAAAATTGTGACTGTGAGGCTCCCTGAAGAGCTTGTGTACCAGATACGTGAGCTATGGTGAATAGGGCCATTCTCAAGGGAAGATTAGTGACTGTTTCTATCTTCACTTTCCCACATGTGGTCATCTCATAACCTAGGCAATGTATCCTGATTAAACTACTTGTACTTTCACCTCCTGGATGAGATCCAAAGAGTTGGACTCTCTCTCCCCTCCTAGACAATCTTATGATGAAATAAATGTTTGTTTCCTCCAACTCTAGCTCTTGGTCTTTGATTACGAAGAGTTCTCGATCAACATCCCATAAGTTGATCAAATAAAGCAGCAGCTCCATTTGATCTCTCAGTCTTGTAGTTCTGAAGAACTTAAGCAATCCACAATTCCTCAGAGCATTAATACATTCAAGATCTTGGCCTGCCTAATGGTATTCTACCTCATGGACCTATCCTTTCCATTCTAGCACCATGGTGGTAGAAATCTCCTGTAAAACATCATTTAACACAGGTTAGAAACTTTTTCATGGATTAAAATTGATTTTTTTTTTTTAAGAGGGTTTTTTCCCAAATCCATTGCATCTGTTTTTATTAACAGAGTGATGCGATCACTAGGGCCTTTTGGCTCGGGAGAAATCGTTGCAGGCCTAATGAGCAAACCTGTGATGACTGCCCGTGCGATTTAAAAAAAAAAATCCTACTACTGACAAGCAAAACTAAATGAAAAGGCATAAAAATAAAATTAATTGCAAGAGTATAGGTAGAGCTCTTACCTGTTGAAGACAGTTCGAGGAATGATCCCTTGGATCTCCCACACTAGTCATTTTAAAATTGAGAAAAATAGGGCACAAATGCAATCTCAAAAATTACTTTGGTGAAATGGTAAAAACATTTTTACTTATGGGCTATTTATAACATTTGAGTTCCTTTTTTTCAATATTTTATTAATATTTTATTATTATCTCTCGATATCAGTGATGGGTGAATTTCCTTGTGTAGTTATAGGTACTTACGATGGATACAGTGATTATTTTCGACTAATTCACACAAGTTTTGTTTTATCTCTTTTTTGGACTTGTTAAAAATAAACAAAAAAGGAACCCCCATGGAGTCATCTTTAAGCTCTTTTCTGACTCTCAAAACATGAAAATATTATCTTGTACTTGTCATTTCGAACTCGTTATACTATATGAATTGACGTTGTCTTAGCATACATTTACTCCTTTTTGAACTCAGATTGACTAATTACGAAAAAGGTACACCTTGGTCAACATGATCAAGAGGTTTTCTTGAATATTGTTTTCTATCATTTCGAGTTCAAGGGACAAATTATGAAAAGGGACATGATGGAGTTTTCTTTTTGTGTCTTTTTCAAACTCTCTAAATATAAAAAAGATACCAATTTATTCTTACATCGGACTCATTAAAATTTTACAATGAAAGGCTCGTCACCATGATGAGATTGAGTTTCTCCTTCCTAAGACTCATAAAACCTACTAGGATGGACTCATTCGAAGAATGAACTTACATGACAAGCATATTCTATCCCCTTCAAGCTTGTGATAAAAATAATTGGGGTACTCACTAGAAATAGCAGGGAAAAATGAAAATGAAACATCCTTTGTATAGACAACATGTTGCTCTTGAATATGATGCTCTTCTACTTTTGTGTCGGGTTTGGGATATCCTCACTCAGCCACTTGTCCTTTTAGGTTTGGGTGATCCATTTTTTTCCTCTCATATGACTATTCCACTTTGTCATCATGACCTTTAGTCCTATGTTGACTCCAATGTTGCCACTCTCCGGAGTCGTGTTGCCAATGTTCAAGAGTATTCTTATCTGTAGTTATTTACCTATAAATTGTCTGACCCATTGTTATAGTCTTGGATCTTATTAATTTCATTCCACTTTATTCCTTGTTTCATGTCAATGATGGGGGATTCATTATGGCCCTCTTTATATAGGTCACTTCGTGTCAACATCGGCTCATTATCTGGGAAGATGACTTGGAAAATCCATTTCAGTACCTTAGAGCTTGCATGCCTTAATGGAAATTTCTTTGCATCCACTAATGGTTTTTCGTCATTGACCTTCGATCGAGTGATTCCACGAGTGTTCGACTTTAGCTTCATTATCATATTCATGGATTGTACTGTCATACCTTGAGAGCCACTATCATTATTGGAGGTTTCTCTCGTGCCTATTAATGGTCCACATCATTGGCCGGTAATCGGGCATTTTCTAGCATGTTTGACTTTGACACATTTATTTGCATGTTAGAATTTGTACTTCGATCGAGTTTGGGATGGAGTGCAAGAACCTAAGTCTTTTCTGATATGACTCAAGTTTCATGGAGATATGTGTTATTCATGATTGTACACATGTTTCTGCTATAAATATGGTTGTGACCATACCATGGGACTTTACATTTATGATGATCCTTCTATATCAGGTGGTTGGATCCATACCTTGGATCTTAGATTTACAGATGATCCTTTTCATTTGGATGGTTGCGCCCATGCCATGGATCCTTTCAGATGGTCCTTTATTATCCAGATGGTTGCGTCCATACTGTGGATTCATGTTTTGATATAAGATATGTATATGTATATGTGTCATTCATTTGCAGGTCTCCTAACAATGTTTATTCTCGTCATTGCAAAATATTGTAAATCATCTCAGCCATCACTTCTCATTCTGCCTTCATGCTTTAGGGGGCATCTATTACATAGTATTTTATCACACCTCTTACACTTCCCTATGACACACCCCGAAGTGCCTGAAACATGACCATCATGCAGTGTACTAATTCACATATGTAGCTCAGATCCTCCCTAAGACATTGATTGGAAAATTCTTGAGCTTCCCCTGAAGAAAATAGCTCTTAAACCCTAATTTGAGAGTCATCTCTCTTATGAGACTGAAAATCATGATGGTCACCCATTACATTATAATTGACCTATGATGGAATTGCTTTGTTTACTTGTATACCCACGATGATCCCAAAAAGGAAATTTTCCCAAAGAGGATGATAAGTTTTTTGATCTATGTTGAACCTCAAAATTTCCCTCTCCTTGACAACTTTTCTCACTTCTTTCCCCTATTTTTTCCATAAGATTACAGATCCCCATCAATCATAAATGATAGATTTTGTCTTAAGGAGGGCATTAAATGATTGACATGTTATATTTTTATGTTTTTTCTATTTGAATAAGTTTTTCCAAATTAGCTATAGAATGTAGCCTATTCTGGAGCTAACTGTGTATTCCGTAGCTATTTCCATGGTCTGGCAGGTTCCAGGTTTCAAACAAAGAAACCGGCCACATGGGCATCTCTGGAATCAGCTCCACGTGAATCTTATCCTAGTCACTTAGGCCAGATTGATAAGAAATCCAAATCAAGACCACAATCAAAGGACGAGTCAAACATATGAAAGTTGGAAGCAATAGGACTCTTTGTCTACTCTTTCATGGTTATTTAATAAATCCAATAGTTCTATTATAGCATTAACTCGGATCAGCCACATGTGTTAACGGTTATGTGCAACCATCTTGCTTGAATTCAAGTCACCTACAGCTAATCAAACATTTACATAGTCCTGTTGTGATACATGTAGAACACTTGTAGCTAATTTTCCTCAAAGATAGTTATGAATATTTTATTTCAAATACCGGTTGTACAGAACCGAGAGGGGTTCAAAGTTTTTGGTGTATTAAGCTCAAACTTTCAGCTCTGTAATTTTGAATTTTTGTTCCTGTTTATAATATAAAGTCGTGTGTTGACCAATGATCATTTTAAAGAGAATTTTCAACTAGTTAGCAGCTCAACCCAGTCAGTTGCAGAGGGCCCCTACACTAAAGGAGGTTTTCTTTTCATTTGTTTTATGTTCAGTTTTAATTTCACCATTTTCTTTTATTAGTGTTTCTAACTTAGGTTGATTTCTTGCAGTTTGATTTCTTTTAGTTTTGATAAGTAGCATAATGTTAGAATTCAATTTTGTAGTCCTATTTCTCCAATCCATTTCATAAAGGAAACGACTTTGTTTTCTAGATAGAGAAAGTTTGAAAGTAATGAGAATGCATTGTTGACTAGTTTACTCATTGTTTTTCTTATTTATTTTTCTAGTTCAGATTGTCAACACACTATGTTAACGAATATTTTTTATCACCATTTCTAGCTAATACCCATCCTAAACTAAATGGTTAAACATTCACTTTACTCAATGGTTGAAACCAACCAGTTACTTTATGCATGTTTTTATTTAGTTCTCTATATCATAAAGTACATAAAGTTGCTTGTATTCCATTTCAAGAAGGTTATCTTTCAAAATTGAAGGTTACAGTAACTAAAAGTACTTCGGTTAATTTCATTCTTTGCATTTAATTTAGCATGCCTTACCACTTCACCTCTTAATTTTAAGAATTAGATTCATGACTTAGGATTAATGACAAGATAGGATAGATGCTCTGTTTTTCCTTCTTTTAACTTAAATTTTGAATTGTTTTAAGCTCTTGGTTTACCTTTAGGAAGTTTAGATTCAGTTTCTCATAGTATAGTTCATTTTGTACATCATTAGGAATCAAAGAATAGAAGCCCGCAAAAAAATATAAAAATACAAAACAAAGAAGTAGGAAGGGTTAACTAAGCACATATAGTGCACTACACTTCATCAGCTTACAAACCTTGGTTGATAATTCATGCAAGCAATTTAGAACACTAAATTGACTAAACATTTTGGTGTTTTTGTCGGGGAAGTGTAAATAGGTAACCTTATCTCTTACATTCAAAGAAAATAAAAATGATATGCATAGAGAAAGAGACTCTAGGGGTAGATTTATAGCTAGAGGCAGGAGTTCAATTCCTACAACAACACCTATTCCACTAAGAACAAGAAGAGATACACCTCCATATCAAGCTCATACTCCTAGCCATAGAACTCCTGAAGTTCTAAGGTCAGAAATCTAATCAAAAGGATCTCCTATTTCATCTACTAAGACATTCCTAGAGGAGACAAATCTTGGATCTCCAACAAATGGAGTAGCCTTTTTCACCTCGACATGGGAGCACATTTTGGTTGAAGAATTAGGAACACCTAGTGAAAGAAGAAGTAGAACCTATCTCCCACATACCATTAATAGAGGAACCAGAGGAAGAGAGAGTAACCTTGTAGGTTGAACCTTATACTGACTCTGAAGAAACTATAATGGCAAAAGAAGGAGAGGATGGAGAATTCACACTATTTGGAGGAGGGGGTAGAGGAAGAGATAGAGGAATTAATGGAGGAGGTATAGGAAATAATGGAGGAGGCAGAGGAAATAAGGAAATATATAATTCTTTTGGATTCCCTATAGCGGATTAAAAAAAAAATGCCACGATGAAAAATATCTCACCTTATGTCCTCCCAAATGTCCATGGGTTAAAAATTGAGGATCCTGAAACATTTTTATTTGAGTTTGAAGTCTTGTGCAGAACCTATGATTACTTAGAAGACTCTAAAAAATTTAGGTTGTTTCCTTCAACATTGAAAGGAGATGCTTTGAAGTGGTTCATGGGGTTAGTCACTCAGTCTATTAGAACATGGAATGACATGAAGAAAGTGTTTTTGGATAGGTAATTGGATTATTGCATGCCTACCAATCACAAGCATGAAGTGTTCAAAATGATGCAAAGAGAGGATGGAAATTTAGAGGATTTAATTGAGAGATTCAACTATAACTTGAAAAGAGCAAAGATGGACAATTTAGACGAAGACACCTTAAAAGCTCTTTTGTTAAAAGCCATTAGAGATGAGTGGATAGATATCCTTAACATGATGGGGAAGGGAGATATCTTTCAACTCCCATTAAGTGACATAGTAGAATTATGTGTTCATCGGTCAAGAGGGAAATCCAAAACTAGGAAAGGTCCAAGAGATCCTTCTCTTGTTAGAGTGAATAATTCTATAACTAGATAAATGAGTAGGGTGGAAATTGGGAATATGCTTGATGAATTCAAAAAAAAAAAATTAGGAAGCCTTAGTGAGAAAATAGACACCCTTAAGTCACAAAACAAGAAGAAAACTGAAGTTGATGCTTTAGCTATTTTCTGACCCAAATGCAGAAAAACACGCTTTAAGAGAATGTCCTTTGGATGCAAAAATCATAGAGACTTGTATGGTTTGTTCATAAAACCATGAGACCAAGTGTTTCCCTTCAATTCCAGGTCTTAATGCTATTTTTCAAAAAGAAACAATTCCAAATTCAATAGAATCTCTTTGCTTTGTCTATGTAAGACCATGGCAAGGGCCACACAATCTGGGATTTAACAATAAAATGTATCTTCAGCCCCCACCAAATTGGAATTCTTGGCAGCAACCTTGGCCTCAACCTCAACCTCAATATCAATCTCAACCTTGGGCTCAAGGAGTACCAAATCCTTATGGAAGATTTTCTCAATATTATCAATATCCTCCATCATATCAGAATTATCCTCCCCCACAAATTCCAAAACAAAATCAGTAGCCACAACTTCAAAATCAGAACCCTCAACTGTCACTACCATTTCCACAACAAAACCAAAATCCTCAACTCTTACTACCATTACAACAGAGACCAAATCAGCTACCTACCCAACCATTACCAAACCCCAACAATAAAAATCCTCATAATACTTACATGGTGGAAGGACAACAATTTCCAGCTTATATGATCACTCCTCTAGATCTCAATGATGTTCAACTAAGATCTGGTACGATATTAGAAAAAGAAAGGCCTTTTGTAGTTATTTAGGAACAAGACAATTGTGAGGAAGATTCTCTATAGCCCATTAAATTTTTTGAAGGAACATCTCTCCAAAACCAAAATACTGAAAATGAAAAACAGAAAGAACTAGTGAACTTAACTCCTATCATTGAGCAACCAGTATCTACTTTTGCATCTACTTTTCCTAAAAGATTACAAGTTGATAGATGAGTAGAAAAGCAAATTATGTTTCCTAATTATGATTTTCTATATGAATTGAAAAATGTCTATATCAAAATCCCTTTGTTGCAAGCAATTAAGGAGATTCCAATCCTAGCTAAAACAATAAAGGAGTTGAGCATAAAGAAACTAGGAAGAAAAGCAAAGGAAACAAAAAGAATTTACTTGGTAGGAAAAATAGCAGATATAATGATGGGAAAAATTGCCATACAAAAATATGTAGATCGAGGAAGTCCAATTGTGAAAACACATATCAATGGAGTTGATATTCGAAATATTTTGATTGATTTAGGAGCAGAAATAAGCATCGTGAGCAAACAAACCATGGAACAACTTAAGCTTCCTATTCTTCTTTACACACCTACATTAATGCAATTAGCAGAAAGATCTGTAATCAAACCATATGGTGTGTTAGAAGATATTCCAATATCCTTAGATTCTTGGGAATATCCTATTGATTTTATGATGTTAACCCCCAAGAACAATCTAGGAGGACATCCACTTATATTAAGAATACCTTGGCTAGATACAGCTGATGCTTTCATTAACTGTAGATCTGGTGACCTGTATTTTTCTGATGGGAATTCAACAAAGAAATTCACTCTATATCCTCCAACAAGAACAATCACAGAAATAGATGACAAAGAATGGACTGATGATGAAAATGACATTCAACCTCTCTTTACTATTTCAAACATTAGTGAAGATAAACAAATCTTGAATACAATGGAAAATATTGAATCATCTCTCTAGAATACGAACATGATCAATTCCAAGAAAAATCCAATATTGAATATTTGTCATCTAGGCAGATGCCTCTTTATTCTATGGAATAATTTGGTAGCTCTACAATTGAAATATTTCTGGGGACAACATTGAGCATAAAAATAACTTGGAGAAATTACAACAGGAAAAGCTAATCAAAACATTACAACAACATTTTGCTTCATATGCATGGGAATATACTGACATGAAAGGAATTAGTCCGAAGACTTGTATACATCACATCTACATTAAGGAAAATTGTAGACCTATTAGAAAACCTCAAAGAAAGATGAATCCAAATCTTAGGGCAATTGTGAAAGAAGAGCTGCAAAAACTGTTGAATGTAAACTTCATTTACCCAATTTCAAATAGCCAATGGGTTTCCCCTTTAGTGATTGTGCCTAAAAAGAATGGTAAATGGAGGATGTGCATTAATTATCGAGAATTGAATAAATCTACCCTTAAAGGTCATTTTCCTTTGCCCTCTATAGATTAAGTGTTAGATACATTAGCAGGTAAGAAGTATTTCTCATGCTTGGATGGTTTTAGTGGTTATAATCAGATTCAAGTGACACCTGAAGATCAAGATTAGACCACATTTACTTGTCCATGGGGAACCTATGCGTATCGAGTACTTCCTTTTGGATTATGTGATGCACCTACAACATTCCAAAGAGTAGTACTATGAATGTTTTCTGATCTAATACATGATTGTGTAGAGGTATATATGGATGATTTTACAGTCTATGGGAATACATTTGAAGAAGCTTTGGAAAATTTGGAAAAGGTTCTCAAAATATGTAAGGAAGTAAACCTTTCACTAAGCCATGAAAAATGTTTTAGGATGTTTACAGAAGGGATTGTCTTAGGACATCACATTTCAGGAGATAGAATTAAAGTTGATAAATCTAAAGTTGAAGTCATCTCTGAATTATCAATTCCAAATTTCCAAAAGGATGTTAGAATTTTTATAGGATTTATAGGATACTATAGACGATTTATAGAAAATTTCACTAAAATAGCATCCCCACTCTTCAAATTACTCACCAAGGATTGTGAATTCAATTGGAATCCTGATTGCCAGTTAGCATTTGAGACATTAAAAATAAAAATTTCTAAACAACCCATCTTGAGAGGTCCAAATTGGAAACTATCTTTTCACATTTCAATAGATGGTTCAGATACAGCTCTGGAAGCTGTATTGGGACAAAAAGATTTGATTCCCTATGCCATCTGCTATACAAGTAAGAATTTGACTCCCACTAAGTTAAATTATACTATAATTGAAAAGGAATTTTTAGTTGTTGTTCAAGCAATCAACAAGTTCAAACATTATATAACAGGCTATGAAACCTTTGTTCATACAAATCACTCCGCAATTAGATACTTAATGAATAAACCTATTACTAATGGCAGAGTTACAAGATGGCTATTACTCTTGCAAGAATTTAATATTACTGTGCTAGACAGACCTGGAAAACAAAACAGAGTTGCTGATTTCTTGTCCAGAATTCAAAATAGCAAAGATGACACTCCGGTTGAAGATAAGTTTCTTCATGAATATCTTTTTGCAGTGACTACTCTGACCCCTTGGTTTGTAGATATTGCCAATTACTTAGTCACAGGGAAATTGCTTTCACATTTGTTTCCTAGAGAGAAAAGAAAAATCATTCAAATAAGTGCAAGATACGCATGGATCGCTAATGAATTTTATAAATAGGTCCAGATCTCATGATCAAAAGATGTGTGAGGGAAGATGAGATTCCTGGGATTCTTAAGGCATGTCATGATGAACCGTGTAGTGGACACTTTGCTAACAAGAGGACAACCTATAAAATCCTTTCTTTAGGATATTATTGGCCATCCATCTTCAAATATGCCAAAGAATATGTCAGGAGTTGTGACAACTGCCAAAGGGTAGGAAAAACTACTCCCTCAAATGAAATGCCACTACAAATTTAGGTACTCATAGAACCTTTTGAAAAATGGGCCTTGGATTTTGTTAGACCTATTAATCCCCCATCTAAGCAAAAGAAGTATATATTGGTATGCACTGATTATGTCACTAAATGGGTAGAGGCTAAAGCATTACCTTTTTCTAATGAAAAAATTGTAGATACTTTTCTTTTCGAGGACATTTTCACTCGTTTTGGTGTTCCAAGAGAAATTATGACAGATTAGGGATCTCAATTTACATCTAAAATGGTGAAGGGTCTTGTGGAAGATTACAATATCAAACACAGGAAATATACTCCCTATCATCCATAAGAAAATGGTTAAGTTGAATATACAAATAAGTCGATTGAAGGAATCCTCATTAACATTGTGCATCTACATAGAAGAGATTGGGCAGAAAGGCATCCTGAAGACTTATGGGCTGATAGAATTACATGGAGGAACACAACGGGACATACACCCTATGAACTTGTTTATGGGAAACAAGTCATGTTCCCTATAGAGTTTCAAATCAAAACCTTCAAGATGGTAGTCCAATCGGGATTGGATTTATCAGAGGCACAAAAACATAGATTGGATCAACTCAATGAGCTTGATGAAATTAGGCAAGATGCAGTTCAAAGAACCAGTATAGTCCAACAACAGAGGGCTAAATGGCATGATAAATATATCAAGGAGAAGTTTCAAGTAGGATATTTGGCACTATTGTTTGATTCAAAGTTCAAAGGAAAGTTTCAAACTCATTGTCTTGGGCCATATGAGATTGAAGAAATATTTAATAATGGAGTAGTAAGGATAAGGACAATAAATGGAAGGAAAATGCCTCTTCTTGTGAATGGTCATGGATTGAAGATATATGAGAAACCAATTTCAAGAGAGGAGTTCATTAAGATTTTCCAAAATAACTCTAAAATGAAGATAGTGAAGAAGAATTCTTCTTCTCCACTAACTTCGCATTTATTTTCCCCCCCCAAAAAAAACATAAAAATAATAATAAATTGTATGAGTTTGAAAACCAAATTTTTTATTGCCATACTTTTACAGAAAATACAGGGTGAAAATCAAAGATTTCTGACATCCTATATTTTCCGTTTCCTTTCCGTAATAAGTAGTGACAAAAAGCCACATTTATTTGCAATTTAGAGTCTGGAAATTCATAGTGTCATTCCATCTCATTATGTTTTCATTTTATTTTACAGTTCCATTTCATCTCACTGTCATATTCCATTTACATTATATTTTTACAGTTTTACTCCATTTCACCCTATTTCCCATTTCATTTTACATCTCATTTCATCTCACTATCATAACCCATTTCCATTTCATTTCTACACTCATATTCCATAGACATACTTCATTTTTCCTTCTTTTCACACGCTATAGCTAATTCCATTCTACAACTAATCTGATTCTACAGCTACAACTTACTTATCGGCTCTAGCGCAGTTGTACAACTCACAAATAAATCATGAATGCAAGAAATTGAAAAATCAATTTTGGAGACCAACCATGCTAAAAGTACCTATGGATCAACACCAAAGGAGTTATCAAGAAAAAGGTTAAGTTCTAAAGGTAAAATGCAAAATTTATTTAAAACAGCAAGTTAAAAACATAAGTCATATATAATATGAATAATCATATGTCTCCTTAACACGTCATCATTTGATTTGGCTGCCACTTCATTATACCACATCTCCGCCACATCTTCCATACTCGGTACCAAACGGTCCATAATAATTTCATCATACCACATCTCTGCTACACTCTCCGTACTCTATACCTAAACGGTCCCTAATAACTCCATCTGTTGACATTCAAAACTACGATGTGACCAACATATACATGCCTCTCCAAAACCTCACTGTCTACTTATTCCATGCAAACTCATAGTTATTGTCCACCATATCCACATTCAGTCCATTTCATAAACCAAGAAAGTAATTCTGAAGGTTAAAAAGAAAATTCTACGAAATAGAAGCCATGGGACTCATTGTCAAGACAGAGCCAGTAGGAGAAAAATATATGGAGGGATTCCCACAACTCAAGGAGATGCTGTAGAAGGCTAGATGGCTCAATTTCATTGAAAAATTTGATGGCTTCCACAAAGATATTACAAAATCTTTTGCTAGATCATTCAATGGTACAAAAGTAGAAATTGGAGACATTAAGTTTGCAGCAACAAAATCCTACATAGCAGAGGCTACAAAACTACCAACACATGGTGAGAGATGGTTTAAAAACAAGGAATTCCACAGTGAATCATGGAATATAATCCTCAGGAACCCTGGTATGGATGTCTCTATGTTTAGAAAAGGAATTCCTATTTCAGCACTTAAAAATAAATGGAGAAGCATGCTTTTGATATTACAAAAATTCATTAACTGTGAGGGGAGATTCAGGTGCATGTATGTCTATCATATACATTTATTGATCAAATTTCTTGAAAATGGAGACATCAACCTCCCTTTCTTTCGACTAAAAAATTAAGAAGGATGGCTTCAAATGTACAAAAGAAAATAGAAATCCTAGACACAACCATGTACCATCATGGGTTAGTAAAAATACTGGTTGAGTTTCATTTGAAAAGAACAGGAGATACTTGGGAAAATTTCCTGATAAGAAATTATTTCCAAGAGGCACCAGAATCACCTGAGGAGGGTAATGTCAAAAGGAGTAGGAGGAAGAAGACTGTTATAACCATTAAAAGCAAACATGAGTCCACCACACAGAAAAATGATGAAGAGCTAGTCTCTGAAAAATTGACAGAGATCAGGAAGTAGATCAAGCAAAAAGGGAAGATGAAAAAGAAAGCTAGTGGAATTACTAGAAAAAAACCTGAATCTTCAGTACAACAAAATTATGAACAATTAATCTCTGAAAAATTGACAAAGATTAGGAAACAAATCAAGAGAAAAGAAAAGATAAGTGTTGCGGAGGTAAATCCCCTCTGCGGACAGAGGTGATCCCACTAGCCCCACAGGGGTCTAGCAACAATCATTCACGCTGCATGCAAGTTCCTAACTATACAATTTAGAAGTCGATCAGGGAGACCAACCTGGGATCCAACGCTGTTTTCTGTGGGAGAAGTGTCGCTCCTGTCCTCTAGCTCTGGCCGGTCACTATCCTTGCGCTCCACGCCTGGACACCTACACAAATGAAGAACAACCCACAAACAAGCGTAAAATCCGAAATCGTACAACTATATATCAGTCAAGCAGGATATAATTCAAATATTACCAGTAGAACACATGAATGGAACCATAATAACAGTCGCTTATCATTCAATAGAAAAGAGAGAAGAAATTACAACCACTTAAGGCTTGACGCTGCAAATCTCCTCTAGCTAGGTCAGCAGTCTGACACGTCTTGCAAAGTCACTTTCTCTCTCCACAATCCGGCAGCATAACCTCTCTTTCAGCTCTTAGCTCATACTATCACTCTCACTAACTTGTTAACTCTTAGCAATATTAACCCTAGCCCGTTCAATATGGGGAGACAGGCATTTATAGATGGGGGAAGAGGAGATATGCGTTGTATGTGGACACCTTCTGGGTTTTTGGCAATGTCCCAAAATAACCATTGAGTTGGGTTGCCTTGGATAGAAAAGCCGACGCCCGACTGCTTTTAAGGGATTTTTCCTTTAGGGAACTAGGTGAGTCACGGAGGAAAAAGCATTCCAGCATGCGCTGGCCAAAAATCATGCCCAAATTTTGTGGCGCGGGCCGTTCTCTATGAAAGAGCGTCTATGGGCACGCCCTCTTTGTAGGAACTAAGCCATTGGCACGGGTTAAAACACTGTGGACCCGCGCTAATGGAAAAAGGGCATCTTCCAAGGTTAATCTTCAAAGGGTGTCTTCAGGGTTATTGAAATTCATACTCAGGAGACCTCAAAATGCAAGTGTTTCAAAGTTATGTCACTGGTCACAGGTCCGTAAAAGTGTTGTCTCCCAATGTGTGACAGCGGGCGGTAACAAGGACGGTGACCAGCGGTGACAAATTACTGCGTAACAGATGCCCCCTAAAGCATGAGCCTCGAGAAAGAGAGAGAGGTGAAGTGCTTTACAAGATCATATCCAACTGCCGCCGAGAATCTGCATGGAGAGATACAGTATGATAGTTCAAATACATGATGTATGCAGTATGGGCGCAGCCATCCATTGACAGAGTACATAATAATCAGGATCCGTAGTATGGACGCAGCCATCTAGTTGGGATCGATGAATAGACTCAGGTATGGTCGCAGCCATCCAGTGAAAGAGTCATGTATCAAAATCACGCCTGGATTACAACAGACACAATCTAGGGTCTTGCGCTCCATCTCGACCCGAACACAAGTACAAGTCCAAGCAGGTGAACATGTAAGCTGAAGTCGAACATGCTTCGACATCGTCTAATTACCAGTCAATAATGAAAACTGTGAGAGGTACCACCAATAATGACAATGGCCCTCAAGGTACTACAGGTACAGTCTACGGCGTGTGAATGCATGAGCCGACATCGAACACCCGTAGAATTATCCGATCGGAGGCCAATAACGAAAACCTCGCATCGAATACGAAGAACCTGCCATTAAGGCATGCAGGCTCCAAGGTAACGGAAGGGAGTCTCTAGGCCACTTTCCTGGATAATGAGCTGAAGTCGACAAGAAGTGGTCTTTGTCGAAGGCGAGCCATAATGTTTCCCACATCATCGACGCGAGACAGGAAGATACAATGTTGTGAAATGAGATTTATGAACTATCAAGCGGAGGCGGTTTTCTTTTGCAGAGGTCAACTTCTCTTGAACATATTGACGGCACAGACAGTTGAAGTGGCAGTATTTGACCATCACTGAGATCAGAGGTCACGATGACGAGGCAGTGAGCAGATGAGAGGTCAAATAGGATCACCCAAACCCACGGAGGCAAGTGAAAGGCCAAATCAGATATCCCCACCCTGACGCAAAAGCAGAGGAGTGCCATGTTCAAGAGCGACATACTGCCGACGCGACTTATGATTATGGTTCCAAAATTTTTCTTTTTCCCCCGCCATTTCTGGTGAGGACCCCGATTATTTTTGACAAGCTTGATGGGGATAGCATATGCTTGCAGTATAAGTTCGACCTTCGGTCGAATCCAACCTAGTAGGATTTTAACGAGCCCTAGGGAGGAGAAGCTCAAGTCTCATCATGATGACGAGTCCAATGTCGTCAGGGTTTAACGAGTCCGACATAGGTAAAACTGGGAGTCTTTTTAATGTTTAGAGAGTTTGAAAAAGACATGGAAAAGAAAACTCTAGAGGTCCTTTTTCGTAAAGTTGTGTCTCTCGGGTCCGAAAAAGTGTAAAATGATACCCGAAAGAACCGCCCGATCATTACGACCGAGGAGTACTTTTCATGAGTAGTGACTTTGATCTGAAAAAGTAAAAAGGGATCAAAATCACATCGTTTCGCAACCATTAACGAGTTTGAAACGACAAAAACCCGGTAATCTTTTAGTGTTTAAACA
>APFE030317752.1:6621-112041 GCA_000404065.3 Pinus taeda | reverse complement strand
TGACACCCGATTGGTCCATGAATTCTATTTAAAGCACATGGAGGGTCATTTGTAGGTTAACCGTTCACGAGAGAAGCTTATGTAAATTTTCATTCTTTTATTAATAAATTTCCTGAAGTGGCTGTGTTGGCTCAAGCTGTGGACTGTTTCCCTCTTTGAGGGTTTTAACCACGTCAAAATACTGGTGTATTGATATGTGATCTATTTGTGAGCGGTGTCCTTTTGGTGTTCTGTTTGGGGAACTTACCCTGTAAATTCCTACAGAAAGTATAGGAGAAATAGATTTATATTACATGAACAATTGATTGATTTCGTTTTCATATATCTATATAGTATATATATAAATATATATATATATATATATATATATATATATATTATATATATATATAGATATTGTTAGAAGGGGTTCATTACAAGTGGTGTCAAAGTTGTAAGTTACAACATTGGGCCTTTTATGGGTCTTAACAATAAAACAATTATTTTGTTTATGCCATGATCATATTATCAAAGGACTATTATAACAATTAACTAATTTCCTTTTCATATAAAAAAAAAAGTGTTAGAGCCCTAAAGGTTAGCTCAACTGGTTGAGTTCCTGTTGTTAAGTACCTTGCCGATTAGGAGGTCAGAGAGTCAATTCTCCTCGATACCCTTGGCGTTAGGCCTCAATAGTATGGATGATAGGCTTTAAAAGATTCCCTTCGGGGTTGATCTACCCAGATTTTCCTATGGGAAAAAAAAAGTGTTAGAAGGGGTTCCATACAAGTGGTATCAAAGTTGTAGGTTACAACATTGGCCCTTTAAATATGGGTCCTAAAACTAAAATAGTTATTTTATTTATGTCATGATCAGATTATAAAAGGACTGTTAGAGAAGTTAGAAGTATGGCAAAAGAACACAATGGGAAAACTTACACTGGATCACCTAGAGGTGGTGAGGAACTTGATACTAAGGTTAGTATGATGGGTGGAGGAACTAGTAATACAAAAAACCAAGAATATGAGTTATTACAAATAGTGCGTACTTTGAAAGAAGACTTAGATAACATAAAATCCAATCAGTAAAGGTTGTACAAAGATAAAGAAGAATAGGAGGAGATTAATGGTTATCTATTGATAAAATTATAAGAAGAAAGAGTTAACAATAAAAATAACAAAAACTTACAAGAAAAGAACTAGGAGCAAATTAATAGACACAATTGATTCTAGAACGTCTAGTGAAACTAAGTCTCATCAATTGGATGAGGAAGAACAACAAAGATATGAAAGTAGTACCTCTAAATCAAGGAAGATGAGAACTACATCTCAACTGCAAGGAGAGTTTAAAAGGATTAGGCCTCCAAATTTTAATGGTGAATTCGAGGAAGGAGCAGAAGCATGGCATCTTAATATGTCCAAATATTTCAAGGTCTATAATTATGCAAGTAATTTAATGGCTAGATAGGAAACTTACTAGTCTGCTAGTAAGGAAGCCTTATGGTATGAGGAGAACAAAAATATAAAAAGAATCATAAGTTAATATATAACTTGGAAACTCTTTAGAAAATAATTTAAAAATAAATATCTAACTAAAAGGTATTTTGATGAAAAGGCTAGAAAATTCCATGAGTTAATATTGGGACAACTTACTCTGAATGAATTTGCAAATAAGTTTATGAGTTTGTTGCGATATGTATCGTACCTAAAGGAGGAAGAGGGAAAAATACAAAGGTTCATTAATTATTTTCCTTTTTCATATATGGAAATGATTGAGTTTGATAATACAAAGACCATGGATGAGACTATAAGGAATGTGAAATTGTGTTTGAATGAAAACCAAAAGAAACGTGACAACTCTAAAAGATGGATTTCCAAAAAGCATGAGAATTTCAACACTAAACAAAAAGGGTTTAAGAAACCATCATTTTCAAACACTTTCAAAATTAATTAAGGAGGGAATTATAGGATAAGTGTGAACTAACCATGAAATCTAGGATGAGAAAGTGGACAAGGGGTTGGAGAAGGAAATAAAATATTTTCAGAAGCAACCAGACCACTGATTAAATGTTGGGGTTGTGGTGAAAACCACTTGTGGAGAGACTACCCACAAAATATAATAAATAAAAGAAGATAATAAATAATCTACATGAAGCTTCAAGAATCAATGATATTTCCTGCAATATTCCAAGGATTAGTGAAACACTGGATGGAAGAGAAGTAGACCACCAATTCACAATGGTAGAAGTCCAAGGTAAAATTTCTGAACAAAATGTTTTAGTATTAATAGACCTTAGATCTATCTTAAGTTACATTTCCCCTGCTACAATTGAAACATGTGAACTTAGAAAGGAAAAACAAAGCAAACTTTGTTGTTACAACTAGCCATAGGAACAAAAAGAAAAGTGACAGAGCAAGATATGGACATTATGAATTTTTTGGTCTTTCCATTTGGATTCACTAATGCACCAACAACTTTCAAGTGCTTGATGAATAGTGTGTTGAATCCTTTCCTTGAAAAAATTGTCGTAGTATTCATAGATGATATTCTGGTATACTCCAAGAGTAGGGAATAACATGAATCAACACTTGTATATTGTTCTTCAAAAACTTAGAGAGAATGAGATATAAAATAAGTTTAGAAAATGCTCATTCTACCAAGAACATATTCAGTATTTAGGACATGTAGTGTCTAAGGAAGGGATTGTCATGGATCCAAAAAATAGTAGAGCTATTACTGAGTGGAAAATACCTAAAGATGTAGCTAATGTTAGGTCATTTATGAGAATTATAGGTTATTAAAAAATATTTATAGAGGGATTTTCTAAATTGGCCTATCATATTACTTCTTTGCAAAATAAGGGGACAAAATTTGAATGGAGTCAGAAGTGCCAGGATAGTTTTGAAAAACTAAAGTAGTTATTAAACATTGCTCCCATCCTGAAACTAACAAATCCTAATAAAGAGTTTGTTGTATACACAAATTCTTGTAAAGAATGATTGGGAAGTGTTTTAATGCAAGAGGGCCATGTAATCAGTTATGATTCTAGAAAACTAAAGGACCATGAAAATAACTATGCTACAAATGACTTGGAACTAGAAGCCTTAATACTCAATTTAAAATTGTGGAGACATTACCTAATAGGAAGAAAATTTCAGTTAAGGGCAAACAATGTTAGCCTCAAATACATTTTTGACCAGCCAAACCTGAATTCTAAGCAAGCTAGATGGATTGCATTCCTTAGTGAGTACACTTTTCAAATCGTACCTATTAAAGACAAATAAAACAAAATTGTTTATGCCTTGAGTAGAAAACCACATCAAATTTGCACAATTTTAGTGACAAGCTTGCAAACATATTTGATAAAAAAAATATAAAAACAACAATACAGTTTGATGAAGAATACATGCAAATTAAAAAGAAAATATAGAAAATTGAGTTGTTAGGTAAAGAAGAAACTGATTTTTCAATAAACAATTAATATTTGTTGGTGTTCAAAGACAAAATTTATTTTCCTAATGATCTAGAATTGAAAATATGTTTTTTAGATAAGTTATATAAGAAACCAACAACTAGTCATCTTGGATATCAAAGACTGATAATTTTGTTGAGGAAGGATTGTTATTGGCATACCATGAAGAAAAAAACAATAGAATATGTGGCTGGGTGTTTAGAGTTCCAACAAGCATAGGCTTCCCATCGACACCTAGTAGGGTTGTTGCAACCTTTTCCTATTCCAGAATGGAAATGGTAAACCATCCATGGATTTTATAATGGACTACCAAAGACTAGGAGGCGACATGACTCAATCATGGTAGTGGTAGATAATCTTAGTAAGGTTACAAACTTTATTCATGTTAAATCTACCTTTAAGTATATTAACATAGCATAAATTCTCATGAAAGAGATATTTAGACTTCACTGTATGCCCAAAATTGTGATTTCATACTGTGATGCCAAATTCACTAATTTTTTTTGGAAAGGATTATTTAAAGGAATAGGGACAAAGTTAAAATTTAGTACAACCTATCACCCTCAAACTGATGGGAGAATCTAAATAAATAACCAAATTGTAGAATATATGTTAAGGATGTATGGTATGGACAAACCAACCAAGTAGTAAGACTACCTTCACCTAATTGAGTTTGCCTATAATAATGTGTACCAAACATCTTTGAAGACGAGTCTCTTTTAAGTACTATATGGAAGAAGATGCAAAGTACCTCTATGTTGGGACCATCCTTAAGATTAGTTAGTATTGGAGCCAAATATGTTAAAATAGATGGAGGAAGTGGTTAAACATGTCAGATAAAATTTAAAAATAACACAAGATCGATAAAAACATTATGCAGATATAAAAAGGCTTCAAAAGGAATTCGATGTGGGAGATCATGTGTACTTGAAAGTGAAACCAAAGAAAAAAAAACATATACTTAGCAATTGTGTCAAGTTATCACCTAGATAATGGTTTGTAGACTTTTGTGGTGTGGTTTTTGAGATTTTGAATTTGGATATTCCACAGTATTCATTTTCAAGTTGTCTATGTTTTGAGTCTAGAACAAGACTCATCCTTAGGATTGATTTACAAAGAAGAGAAACAGGAGCTACAAATATGATTAGGTGTGTTGTTAAGTTGAGAAGCCGACCAACACAAGATTGATTTTTATTTCAATTGTTTATTATTATCTTGTTGTTAATAAATTATTTATTATTTTATTTTATACATCTCCCTATAATACTTACCTTGTTTTGATAATGAATTTAATGGAATATTGTATTATTTATTGTTAAAACATTTTTATATTGGTTATAATGTACTTAATAATAACCAATATAACTAAAAGGAAAAAGAGGCAGCACATTCGTCAAAGACAAGAGAATCTCTTACACCTCTCTAAGGTAGCTCCTAAGAAATTTTGGAGGCAGATTTTGACTACGAAGACTAAAGATAATAATAAAATTGCTCTTCATAGTTGGAATTCCTATCTTAAAAAGCTTTATGAATCTCCAAATGTCATGGATAATTTGGAAACCCTTCTCACAACGAAAGAAGTTTTCTCTTTAGAAGACATTAAGTTTGAGGTTAATTGCCTCGCTAATGGGAAAGCTAAGGAAATTGAAGGTTACCAGGCAGAAATCTTAAAAATTGGAGGTCCTGTCCTCATCCCCCACATCCACAAGCTTTTCAATCAAGTAGTCAAGCAAGGGTTCCCTAAAACTTGGACTGAGAGCCTCATTATCCCTATTTTTAAAAGTGGGGATACAAATAACCCCTCTAATTATCGAACAATTATGATCAACCCTCTCTTAGCCAAGTTATATGGTAGTATTTTGGAAAAGAAGTTAAGCATATCGCTTGAAAGTGAAGGTAAGTGGGCTAAGGGCCAAGCAGGTTTCAGAAGGCATCACTCAATAATAGACCACCTCGTTACGCTTAGGATCATTGTGGAAGAATGTCGTAATGATAAATCCAATTTATTTTGTTGCTTTGTGGACTTCAGAAAGGCTTTCGATACGGTTCCTAGATACAACCTTTGGAATAGATTAGACGAGCTAAAGGTTCCTCTCGAGTTGAGAGCTACCACTATAAGGTTATATGAGAATGTAATTGCCAAGCTAAAGAGCAATGAGGGGTGGTCGAAAGATATTAAGTGTAACATCGGAGTTAAACAAGGCTGCTCCCTCTCCCCTACCCTATTTTGCATTTACATCGATAAGCTCGAAGGCTATTTAGAGGAAGCAAGATGTGATGGCACGATCTTAGTTGGGATAGTCATCATCCTTCTTCTCTATGCTAATGATATTGTTCTTTTGGCAAGGTGCCCATCTGATCTTGATAAGCAACTCAGGCTTCTTAAGGATTTCTGCTCTACCATGGGTATGACAGTTAACACTGACAAAACAAAAGTTATGATTATCAAATCTAAGAAGGACACTTACGCTAATTTTATGTATGACAATAATAACTTGGAGGAAGTGTATTCTTACAAGTACCTAGGAATTGATATTCATCACAAGCTCAACTGGAACCATAGCATTGAGAAAAGGATTAATGGGGGGTGGAAAGCTTATTTTGGTCTTGAAAATAATTGTAAAACAACAAACCTCGTACTGTGGGATAAAAAGAAGTTCCTCTTTGAAACTTTAGTCACTCCTATTATCTTATATGGTTGTGAGGTTTGGGGTTGTAGCATCTCCAGAGAATCATGGAGAAAGATTGAGCAAATCCAGAAGCGTTCTATAACTTATAACATGAAAATTAAAAGTAATACACCCTATCCTATTCTCCTTATAGAAGCGGATATTTCCCCTATTGAGAGCCTAGCTATGATTAGGTTTCTGTTGTACAAGTACAAACTCAATAACATAGACGATCATAGACTTCCTAAGCTAGCTTTAAATTCTAGCCAAAACCACCTAAGGCTCAATCGGGGGTGGCATAAAGACACAAGGGCCTGGTTAAACTATTGGGAGATCAACGAGAATGATGCATTACAAAACATAAATAACATTAAAGATATTGTTACTTCTAAGCTCAAAGAAAAAATATGGTGTGAGAAAGATTTAGCGGCTAAAAGAAAATAAAGTTATTATAAGAAGGTCATCAACCCCACACTAGAAGATCAAAAGTATCTCTCTATTTTAACTAGCTCAAAGAAGAAAATTAATATAGCAAAGATTAGAACGAATTCTCATGAGCTCCATAGTGAAACAAGTCATTGGGAAGCTCCTAAAACACCATGGATGGAAAGGATCTGCCATATATGTGAGAATAGGAACATCGAGGATGAAAACCACTTCCTCTTAGAGTGCCCCGCGTACAACCACATTAGATCTCAGTTTCACAATCTTTGTTGCAATACTGACCTTCCTAGCCTTTTACAATGCCAAAATTATAGTGAGTTCGGGAGGCTTCTCTCCAAGCTTTTTGAGCATAGGAATAAAATCCTAAATCAAAATAAATAATTTGCTTCTTTAGGTCCGACAGAGCAATGTTTGGTCTGAGCGGACGTTAACCATCATCATCATCATCATCATAATATATTTTTAAGTAATCAACATTTTAATCTTAATTTGAGTAGTTTTTAATTTTTCTATTTGGTTAATTTTCTATTTTTTTAAATCTAGTTTGTTTTTAATTTTCTTTTTTTCTTAGTTTTTTTGTTAATGTTTTTTAATTTTTTCTATTTTTACCTACTTAATTTTATAGTTTATTTTAAATGTTTTTTTTTTTTTTTCTTTTGCCATTTTTTTTTATGGATTAAAGATAATTTTCTTCTTTTTTTTTTTTCCAATTTTTTTACTAATTTATTTGTTTATAATTTTTACTTTTTATTTTTAGTTTTTTTAATTCTTATCATTATTTGTTTTTTTTCATGTTTATGATTGATATTTTTTTAAATAATTTGGATTTTTCTTTTCTTTTTTTTTATGTTTTTGTTTTTAGTATATATTTAATTTTATGTTTTGTTTTTTTTTAACTTTTTTTTTTTAAAATGTTGAAATTTTACTTTGAAAAAAAAAAAAAAAAGTGTTTCCCCAACGTTAACACTTTTCTTTTTTAGGGTGTTTTTTGGACAATTTTTGCACAAAAAATTGGTTTTCACTGCTATTTTTAAAACATGTTGAAAATTTACCCAATAAAAAAAAAGGTGTTATTCCAGCATTAACATTTTTCATTTTTAGCACTGTTTTTGATGTTTTTTCAGGGTTTTTTGGCCAGAGTTCCCGTTTTGAGTTTATAGTTTCCGTTTCAAAGCTTATATTGTTAATAGTGCATAAGCCCTATATCCTTCATCTCAAACTCCCTTACAATGGCTACCTTGCAATCCCGAATCAAGTTATTTTCTCTAGTTAGTATAAGATCATCAACATAGAGCACTAGAATGAACAGATGCCCTCCAACCATGATGTAGTACAGGTTGGGATCCGCCTCACTCCTAGTGAAGCCCAATCCTAAAAGGTAGTTGTCAATACAAGTGTACCATGCTCTTGGAGCCTACTTGAGTCCACAAAGATCTCTCTTCAGCCTGCACACATGTGTGCCTCTGTTGAACTACTCAAAACCCTCTAGCCACTCCACATAGGTATCCTCCTCAACCACTCCATTGAGGAATGTTGTCTTCACATCCATCTGGAGGATCTTCCACCCCATCTATACCGCAAGTTCCAAAATTGTTTTGATGGATGAATATCATGCTACTGGGACAAACGTCTCATCATATTTTATGCCCTCAACCTATGAGAAGCCCTTGGCCACAAACCTGGCATTGTACTTCTCCACACTCCCATCTACTCCATGCTTCACCTTGTACACCCAACGTGAGCCTATACTAATTTTCCCTCTATTCATGGCACAATCTCCCAAACATCATTCTTCATGGAGGAATATTTCTCCACCATGACATCCTACCAAACCTGTTGAGAGATTGCATCCTCATAACAAGAAGGTTATGTGTCCAAAAACTATGTCATCAGTGCCATATACTCAGTGTACCTTTGTGGTTGGTTTCTCTACATGAACATAGATCTAAGAGCTTCAACGTGCTTCTAGGTCTCCCGAATCAACCTATCACCCGACTTGGCTCTCTTCCTCAATGTGTTAAGAGTCCCTAACTGAGTAGTTTTCTACTTTTGTCCCGATCTCTCCTCCTCATCATCCTTCTAGTCGTCATGTTGTGCGGCCCTCTTGCCACCAAGATGAGACTCAATTCGTGATCTTGGAGAATGCTCCTCCTTTGTAGAAATCACCTCCTCCTTAAGTACTCCAACCTGCTCTCACTATAAGAACTCCCTCAAATCTTTTTCATCCTCAAACCTCATGTCCCGCCTGATAATTGTCTTCTTGAGTGATGTAATATACACCCTGTGCGCCTAAGATGTCTCAATGAAACCCACGAAAATACCCTTTTCAATTGTGGGCTCTAGCTTCTTCCTACTATTTTTGGACACATGGCAATAAACTTTTGTGCCAAAGATGTGGAAGTGTGAAAAATTAGGCTTCTTGCTTTTGAAATCCTCCTCTAGGGTAACTCATCCAAGCACCCTGTGTGAACTCTTGTTATGCAAAAATACTACAATGTTGCATGCCTTTCCCCACAGAACATAAGCTCTCTCCTAATTCCCTCCTTGGCACACTCATACTTGAAGGAATTGGAGACATATTCCCTGCCATTTACACTCCTCAATGCTTTGATCTTCTTCCCATTTTGGTTTTCTACCAAGGCCTTAAACTCCATGAACTTGGAGAAGATCTCCTCCGTCTTCCTTGTGAAGAAGATCCATGTCTTCCAGGAATAATCATCTATGAAGGTAATATAATACTCGTGCCTCATAAGTGATGGAGAAGAGAAGGGCCCGCATATATCTGAATCCACTAGCTCCAAAATCCCTATGGCTCTGTTGTCTCATCCCTAGAAAGATGACTTGACATATTTTCCAAGTGTGCACCTGTAAATTATTTTCCAAATATAACTTTAGCATAAAATTGCTTCAAAATATTTAGTCGTCGGCTCCATAAAAAACTTGCACAAATCGAACCACAAATTTCACCACAAAACAAGGAATATAATCTACAACTAAAAAATGGATAAGATCAAACATGTTGAAAAACTCAGCCTTATTTTATTAATATAAAAAATGTACATATAATGGTGGAAATGGCTAAGAGGGTGGCCTACCAAAAATATCAGTTTCAAACTATAGAAAGCCTCCAAAATAGTTGAACTGGTGAGTACAACCTATGAATTTTGAATGAATTCACCAAGGGGAGAGAATAGTTCTCGCCCACTCTCACTAAATCACTCAAGGGTTTATGTCCTCGGGCTACAATTGAAGTTGGAAACTCTCAGTTCTCCAAACCTCTCCAATAAGAAAATTTCTCAACTCCAAGATATCCCCAAATGATCTCCTCCTCTTCCTTTTAAGACTCTAGATAGATCTTCAAGCCTCTAGAAGCATCTTATTTTATTATTTTATTATTACTTTGGAAGCTCCCTTTTTGCTCCATCTAGGTGACTTTTAATTTTATTTTATTTCACTAAGCCACTTTTGGCCTCTTTCCTTCAATTAATTATTTTCCCTCCTTTTATTTAATTAAGTGACTAATTAAAGCCACTTTTAATCTGGAAAAATGGTAAATCTCTCACCATGCTTCCTTTGGCCACTGGAAGTCTCTTCTCATTATCCCATCCTATAGATCTTCTCATTCTAGTTCCAACAAGCTATTACACCGAGGTATTCCATCAAATATTCCTCCTGGAATGCCATACCAATCGTAATTAATTAAGTCAACCCAGTAACAATCTTGTTTTATGGAAGTGGTTGGAATGCAATGGAATAGGAGGAAAGTTGTGCAGATGATGGAATATGCCAAGTGAATGCTAACAGATCCCGTAAAAACTCTTCAAAGCCCCTTCATAACCCATGGTGATGTAATCTTGCTCCTACAGCCTTGCCATCACATACCTTGGAAGCATATCCTGGCCGTATTATAGAGGAAAATAAAAATGGGGGCATGGAAGCACCCCTAGCACACTCCATCTTGTCAATATTTTACTATGATATCCCTGTGGTTATCTATTGAAGGATCTTCAGCACCCCATGATGCAAGTGTCCCATGCACTTGTGCCAAATTTCTCCCAAATCTCTACCCTACTCACCTCTTGTCTTGGTGCTCAAGGTTTTGCATGTCTCAACCTAAAACCTATATATATTCTTCATCCTCACACCTATCTGCTTCACTGATGCAAAAGCTAAGTCCTTGAGGTAAGCCTTACCTCTATTAAAGATGCCATCATAACCCTTGTCCTCTAGGGTTGCCACTAAAACAAGGTTCTTCTTCAGTCCTTGAACATAGAGAACATCTTTGAGATGGAGAGAGATCCCAAACTCCCTTTCAGAGATGAAAGCAACAACTCCCCTAGTTGTGTACTTATCATTATCTCCTAGCTCAATATGAACTTGCATGTCCTTCTCCTCCAATCGGATGAAATACTCCTTGCCCTTTATCATCTAGAAGGATGATCTAGAATCAATATACCATGTGTTTCTTCCTACTGAGCTTGTCATGCAAGCTATCAATGAGAAATCTTTCTCGAATTGATAAGAAAACCCATCTACCTCAGTTGTTGTAGCCACATGATCCCTATTGGACCCCTTCTTCTTGTTAGGACACTTAGTAGCATAGTACCTGAACTCATGGAAATGGAAGCACTTGATCTTTCTCAAATCCTCCTTGTCTCTACTACCTTTTCCTTCCAGGGAAAAGTTATCCTTGTTCTCTATTGGGGCTTCTCTACCATCTCTCGTTCCTCTCCAAATCTCTTCTTGAACGCAATCACTCCATAACCTTTCCCAACTGGGAATATTTTATGTTCCATTTATTACATCCTAGAAACTATACCAAAACTTAAGAAGTTCATAAATGCAAGACTCACAAGATCTTTTTTTGCTACTATCTCTCCCATGCCACCTAGCTCATCCTGAACTTGAGTGAACTTTAAAAGATATGTGATGATGGGCTCTCATTTTCTCATTCAGATACTTCTTAGCTTATCTTTTAGAGCTTCCTAGCATCACTAGAACCCTGATGAAAATATAATATGGCTTTAAACATCTCATATGTTGTCTTCTTCTCATGGAGATGAGGGATAATATGGTCTATGATCCCCTCAAGAATGATCCTCCTCACTTTGGTGTCATTCTTTTTATGTTGGGACAATTGTTAGACATCTGTAAGTGGCACTATTTTTTGTTTCACAAACTCTAGCACCTCATTATCTTCCAACGCCACATATAATTGCTCCTTCCATGCACAGAAATTTGAGGCCCCCTCCAAACAGTGATTTTCTCTCAATCCTTGGAACGTCGAACTTCTATCCAAAGAACTTCTTTTCAAAAACCTAATCCGCATTCTTCACTAATTGATCAACTTAGTGTTGGTCTTTATATTTATCTCTACATTGATACCATGTTAGTTTTCAATGAAATTTAGCAACTACTTAAATGAATAACTAAAAATCGAAACCTAGTTTACTTTCACCAAGATACATAATTTCTTAACAACATATAAGCAACAGAATAAAAAACACGGAGATAAAAACACATCACACAAATTGGCATGTTTGTTTACCCAGGAAACCCAAATGGGAAAAACCGCTTTCTTTGTTGTAGTATTTTATTGATTGATATTGAGCAATTAAATATCTTACAAGGAAATTTGTCTCTCTGAGAACACTCTTGTTCTCATGCTAAACTAGCTTATGTTGGAAAATGTAACTAGGTTCGTTCTTCATTAATGTATTCGAGTCATCTTTAAATGTACTTGTCAAAAGAATAAAGAAAATAATTTGTAGTATTGTAACCACGACTTATTAAAGCATGGGTTTCATGCTTGGGTCATCATTATATTAGTCAAATTCCCCATTGTGGACTCCTAGGATTAATGTTGAGTTTATAGAGTCATTATATATTCAAAGATACCCTTCTTAGGCTTTTGAATAATGTAAAAAGATTTAGTATTGAGTCAAATATAATTTATGTATCCTCCACACCAAGTCGGCCTAGAAGAGATCAAGTCGGCCTAAGGACACCAATTCGACCTCCCTTGAAGCCTATAAATAGAAGCAACTTGAATTCATTTGGAGCATCTCATCTCAAGCTAGTTCAATATCTATAAGGAAGCTAGAGAAGTGCAAAGTGGGTCTAAGGAAACTAAAGGAAGTGCAAGTTGGGTGAAGTCTAAGGAGAAGAAGAAAATCAAATGTTTGGTGCCTCTCTCTCTCTGTTTCGTGCCCTAGTTTGGGAGATCGAAGTCTTCCAAATTTCGTTGTTGTCTGATGTCAGAAGTTGTTGCCTGATGCTAGAAGCTACTACATGTTCAAAGTTTTTGGGAAACAGGTCGAAGATATGGGAGGATGACTTAGTGTGGAGGGAAGGTTTTATCTTTTTATAGGGTGAAGAGTCTCAAAGAATACTATTGCAAGGAAGAGAATTTTTGAATGGGTTTTCCCCTCGAGGGGGGCTTTTCCTTGGCATAGTGCCTACATCGTGTCCCTCTTGTTTTGTGACCTTCATATACACATAATATGGTAAATTATTAATGAAAGATAATATAATAAAGAAGTAAAATAATCCAGCATAACTCACAAGTAATTATCATGAAAGGAGAATCAAACCCTAATATATTTTCATTGATTTTCCAACATGCTATCGGAGCTAAGGTCAGGAAAAGTTGAAGATCACTTTGTTGGCATGGATTCTCCCTCTTTGATCAACTATATAAGAATGGGTATCAACATTGTTGAAAGCTGGATCAATAAGTTCATCCATTACTTATTCAACAAGGTCAAAAGTCAAGGATTTTTTTGTGCTCTTACAAGTTCTCTTGATGATGACAATGCATGGATCATTGATGGTGGAACATCAAGACATATGACAGGAGAAAGTCAACAAATTCATACACTATCAAAGGAGCCATCTTCTCATGCAGTTTAATTGTTGACAACAAAAGCTATGTTGTTAGAGGCCTAGGATCAACATCATTGAAGCTAGAAAATGGATCAAAGTTGCACCTCAACAAAATTATATATGTTCCTTGTTTGAAAAATAATTTGCTTTCTATTTCTTGTTTAGAGGATAAAGGGGAAATATTTTATTTTGTTGATGGAAAAGTATTTGTTTCAAGAAAAGACTCTAGTATTTATAAAGCTAGGGTTATTTGAGTTCATGAAGGAAGCCTTTATAGAGTCATTACACCACCTCCACAAGCTTTGGTTCATATGGAAATCAATCCCATTGAGATATGGCATAGGAGATATGGTCATCTACATTATAAGGTCATCCCTACTCTTAGTTAATTGGTTCATGGTATTTCCAATATGAAGTTAGATCATGAAGGTGCGTGTAAAGGATTCTCTTCGGGAAATCATACAAGAAATCCATTTCCAAATAGTGAAACTATGTCTAAAGAAATATTATACCTCATCCATTCGGATATGTGTGGGCTCATGTCTGAAAAATAAATTGGATGTAATATTTTCTATGTGACATTCATTGATGACCATTCTAGAAATACATGGCTCTACCTTCTCAAAAAAAGCATGAAGTATTTGATAAGTTCAAGGAGTTTAGGTCTGAAGTGGAAACCCTAACTGAAAGAAAGATAAAAACTTTAAGGTATGACAATGGTGGGGAATGCACTTCTAAGGAATTGATTGCATATTGTAAGGAATCAGGTATTAAGAGGGAGTTCATTGTTCCCTATTATCCTGAATAAAATGGATTGGCTGAAAGAAATAATAGGTCAATTGAAGAAGGCATTTTAACTATGGTCCTTGATCAATACCTACCAAATTTATTATGGGGACAAGTAGCAATGATAGTCGTGTACATTCAAAATAGAATTCCTCATAAGAATCTTGATAATAAAACACTCGAAGAAGTATTCACAAGAAAGAATTCAAGTGTGGATCACCTATGAATCTTTGGAAGTCCATCATATATCCATGTTCCAAAGGACAAGCGAAAGAAGTTGAACTCTAAAAGTATCAAGGAAATATTCGTTGGATATAGTCTCTCCTCAAAAGCATATAGAATCTACAAGAAATTAGGGATGTCATATTTGATTAAAATCAAGCATACAACAAATCAAAGGATTTTCCTATTAATTTTAATGATGAAGAAATTCCCATATTTGAAGAAGAATAATTTCATAATGAAAACCCAACTACGAATCAAGAAGAAGAAGAAGGACCAAGTGAGCCTATTCAATCGGTGGTCATCCCAACCATAAGGAAAAGGTAAAATTTGTTAAAATCCACATTAGAATATGTTGAAGGACATGAAGTTGTGAAAGGAACCTTAAGGGAAAGTAAGAAATTGAAGATATATTCTGGTTATGTTGCATATATTACGAAGTTGATTGAAGTTGGACCGTCTACATTGAAGGAAGTTATGCATCAAGAGGTTTGGAAGAAATAAATGCAAGAATAATATCAATCCATCATGAAGAATGGGGTTTGGAAAATCGTTCCTAGACCTAGTGACAAATCAGTTGTCACATCAAAATGGATCTATAATATCAAACAGTTGTTGATTGGAGTATAGACAAGTACAACGCAAGATTCGTTGCAAGGGGTTTCTCTCAAAAGGAAGGCATTAATTATGAAGAAAACTTTGCACCCACGGAAAGGTACACAAACATTAGATCTCTAGTTTCATTGGCTGCTACAATGGGTTGTAATATCCATCAAATGGATGTGAAGATCGCATTTCTAAATGGGACCAGTGATGAGGAATTGTATATCGAACAACTTGAATTCTTTGAAGTTAATATCAAGGACTCTCATGTTTGCAGACCCAAGAAGGCCCTATATGATTTGAAGCAAGCACCTAGGGCATGGTATGCAAGGATGGATGCATATCTACTTAGAATTGGGTTTGTGAATAGTTATGTTGATTTGAATCTCTACATCAAGGTCGTGAATAATGAGCTCGTCATTATTCTACTATATTTGGATGATATATTCATCATAGGTGTAGAGAGGCGAATTCAAGAATGCAAGGAGATGTTGGCAGATGAATTTGAAATGAAGGATCGAGGACTAATGCACTATTATCTGGGCCTATAAGTATGGCAGAGACCTGGTGATATATATTTGGGGCAAGGAAAGTATATGATCAAGTTATTGTAGAAATTCGGGATGATGGATTCCAAGCCGATGACTACTCTTGATCACAAATCTCAAGAAGTTGAGGGGCTCCGACTCTAGTCTCGTGGATCCTACCTCCTATCCACAGTTGGTGGGTTCCCTAATGTATCTAGTAAATACTAGGCCAGATATATGTTTTGCAGTAAACATTCTTAGTCAGTTTCAATTGGAGCCTCGTCATGATCATTGGATAGCTGCTAAACATATATTGAGGTATCTTCATGGCACTACACATCACTGCCTAAAGTATGATAGTAATGAAGTCAATGTAATTGACTTCACGGACTCTGATTGGGGTGGCAGTGAGATCGATGTGAGATCGATGGAAGGAGCACTACCAGAGGATGTTTCACTCTGGGAGTTGCTATGATCTCATGGATGTCAAGTAGGAAGCATTATCTTGTTTCTTTAAGTAGTGTTGATGCCAAATATGTGGTTGCATGTGATGTATGAAAGGAGGTTGTTTGGTTTGGGAAGCTTCTGACATATTTGTTTGAGAAGTCTCTAAGTCTTACTGTGATTAATTGTGATCATCAAATTTGTATCAATATGTCTGTAAATCCCATGTTCCATACTAGAATGAAACATATCAACAATAAATTACACTTTATTAGGAACTTGGTGCAATATGGGATCATGAAATTGGAGTATATCTCAACAGATGAATAGGTAGCAGACATACTAACAAAGGCTCTTCCTAATAATAAGTTTGAATATATAAGGAACCTGCTTGGTTTGATAGATATTTCTAATTGTATTGATGATAAGAATGTGGAAGAGATTTGTTGAGGCTTTGCGAGTGAAGCATTACCTGGGAAGACACATGGTCGGCACTTTGTGTTGATGTCTAGGTCACAAAGTAGGGAAGGTGGCGTGGGTCATAGATATCTGACCATGGATACACACCTAGGTCCTTGGGTTGGTGGTTAGCAAGTAAGCCTGATGATACCTAGAGAGGATTAAAGCTTGATTCCACCTTATTCCCACTTGGATGGATTTCCCTGTTCAAGAATCTAGTCAGTGGCATTGTAGTGCCCAAATTGATGAGAGACCAATGGATAGGTTTCCATGGTCAAGAATCTATTCCATGGCATTGCAGTGCCTAAACTTCTTCATTGTTCATATAGTTTGAGATATTCCATTGTATTTGTATATCATGAATACCTCCCTAGTTAAGAGGGGGTGTTGCTGATTGTTCTGTTGAACATATTATCCCAACAGAAGGTTTAATTGAGCAGAAACCTTCATTCATAGAGATTTTCTTTTTTGGAGCTGATCAGGACCATATTTTTTCTTATACTTTTGAAGATCCTATGGCAGATTATATGGAGGAATATATCAGCAGTCTACACATCCTACCTTGTGGATATATTCCTAACTTTTTTTGTGAGCTGCCCTTATGCATAATTTATTTTTTGTTCAGGATGAATTGTATTTTCAAGATTAACTAGCAGAATGGTTCTAGATCAGGCACTCATATGCTAACCTAGTACTATTCGAAGATTGACTTCACTTGATGGAGATCAGTCATGCACATAGGTGGGAACCTGTACATAAATAAGCTCAGGTGTTGAGAATTTGGTTTTTAGTTGTAGTTCTTTAGTTCAATTTCAGTGGATAAATAAGGATGATTGTCCCAGTTGGAAACTTGTTTGCAAAGGTCTCAAAATTCAAGAATGTCAGGTTTCAGTTTATTAAATTTCAGGGTTTTCACAGTTTTGGACTCCATGCCCAACTAAGGCTCCTGATCTACGATTTTCAATATTTTTCTATCAAAGCACAAGCATCCTATCACTACAGATATTGGTGTGGGTTTACTGTACAAAATTTTCACACAGTTAAGTTTGGTGCAACATTATATGACTCCATGCCCAATGGATAAGGCATTGATCTGCAGTTTTTAGTGCTTTTGTGGAAAAAGCACTATCCCTAGTTGGAGCCAAATGTTGTAGCTTATATTTTGTTTTAAGATTATTTATCAATTTTATCACAATGTGTGGTCTAAAATCACTCAGTGGTTGAACCTCAATGAAGCTCCCTAATTTTCTTTACCCCCCACAAATTCTAAAAGAAATGAAGTATTTTATTTATTATATATCGAAATCACAAAGGAAACAATTTTTAAAGAATCAGCCCATGTGATCAAGTCAAATCGTAATATAAATAGTTATATGGAGCAAGGCTCGTTATATATATGTGTGTGTGTGTGTATATATATGTGTGTGTGTGTGTGTGTGTATATATGTGTGTGTGTGTGTGTGTGTGTGTGTGTGTGTGTTAGCAATGCGATTAGATCGCAATCGCGAAAAGTGCAACGACGAGTTATATGAAGTACTATGACAAGAATCACCGATTACCGATTGCAATGAGCAGTTAATGAAGCGTTGAATAGGTGGACCCAAAAAATATATATACTATGTTGTAAATCCCCTTGTATACATGCATATAGGCTCCGTCGATCGCGATTTCTATGATGGACCTGAAGAAATATATGTTGCGTTTTATAATGATGGCGAGTCTGCAGTATCGCAAAATGCTTTATACATATGTATATGGTTATGCCGATTGCGATTTGCAATAGGTCAGAACCGATATTAATTATGCCATGATTTATAACTCCGGTGGGTCCATAAAGCGTTTTATGCACATAGGTTGGTTCCTTTGTTGATTGTGATGAGCGATGGAGTTTCCAGACCTGATATTTTATACATTATGTTTAATACTTCTGGCACATCCATGATATCGCATATTGTTAAGTTTTGTATTGATATATCATTTGAAAGGGACGATTGCAATTTGTGATGGGAAGTCAACGAAGCATTGAAAGGCAGAACCGATGGGTTTATGCAACAAATTTAATTCATTTTTAGTTGTGCGGTAAACCAAAGGTTTGCATTAATTTCATTGTATAAACGGAAAATCAATGTTAATGCCGAGTCCGAAGAGAAGGTGATTGGTTGGGTTTTCATTGTGCTTCCACAAATCAAATCATTCCTGACATATATATATATATATAATATATATATATATATATATATATATATATAGACCCCCTTTCAAAGTTGTTGGCGCAGTTTACATATTTTCTAAGTTTTAATATTGTATATTAATAAAGTCGAATAATTTCAAAGAGAATATAGTTTTATAACTGTCATAAATTGTTTACTAGTTGTTCCAAGGAATATGTTCCAAAACTAATTTGATAGAAGAGATAAAAGCCCGAAAAGGGAATTGCAAGGGTGTTGTTGGAATTTTGGAGAACCTAGAGACTAAGCCACTTTATTCCTGATATAGTTGTTGATTAATGAAAGAATCAGAAGTTTCCATGAATTGTTGGGTATTATTTTGTTATTTCTCTATCATGTGTCATCTTATGTTTTCTTCTTTCAAGTATAGTAATGAAGTTGCAGGTCTTTATTTGCTTATGTAGATAAAGTTAAAATCTCTTAAAAGAGCGCTCCTATACTTGATGTTTTCATCTTCCTTTCTAAGTTATAGATAATAGTTTTTGTGTAAGGCAGCATATTATCTTTAACTTCTCCAAGGGTCACAGATAATAGTTTTTGTATCAAGCAGCATATTGTCTATGATCCAATTCTCATTTTCATAACTCTTCTAAGTGACGGATAGTAGGTTCTGTGTTAAGCAGCATATTATCTTTAACTTCTCCTTCAAGCTTTCTTCATTCATCATTTATATCTAGCAACAAATGGCATTCTGAGATTTTCCGATCACAAATGTATTAAGGGTTAAAGACCAAGTTTTCCAGGTCCTTCATTTGAGAACACAACAAACAATAAAGTGACAAATAAGTGACAACAAACAATAATCATTAATGTCTTAAACACAATTTCTCCACAGCCAGGAAATTGGTTTCTTAAGGTACAACATTAATTGGCACCGCTGTCGGGGAGAGAAAACAAGGACACTTTTCCCTGGGTTTTTCAATGTTTTCTTCTGGTTGTTCAGTGAGGAGGAAATATTTGGTTGTTTTGAATCAAAGCAATAACTTTGGCTTCAAGGAGACCCCATACAAGATCAGACACTTCACAACAGAAGGTTCAAGCTCTTTCAGATCCTGAAAAGCTAGTTGCTAGGAGGGCTGGAAAGTCTAAGATCCCAATTACACCCATCCCTGCATTGTCTGCATCAGGCAGTAACTTATCTAAACATTCATTTGAAAAAGAGTCATATTTTTCATCATATTCATTTCAGGAACCTAACTGTCAAGAGAAATCTTTAGAGTCCGTTACTTTTCATTTACCTGCTATAATTATTTAACTTGAACCAATATCCACATTACCACCTCTGCACACTCCATTTACTTCTAAGTCAAGTTCTACATTTTTTGGTAATCAAGGTTCAATGAACATGGCAGTACCTGCATTCTTGATGAATAGGTATGCACCTCTTCAATTGCCACAACCGTTAAATCAAATGCCACAGGAATACCTCAAGATTCTTCCTCACTTTACAGGGGAAGATGAACAAACTGTAGTGAATAATGTGTCAGTATTTTGCAATTTTGCAAAAAACAAAAAAATGTTGAACATGTAGATGTTATTCTAAGACTTTTTGTTCAGTCCTTGGATGGAGAACTAAGGAAATGGTTTAAAGGACTTCCCTATAGCTCTCTTCCTTCTTGGGAAGAGATGGAACTTTTATTCATTCAGAAATGGGAAGAAGAAAGAGATCATGGGTATTCATTAACACAGTTTAATGCCATAAAGAAAAATTCTAATGAAACTGTGGTCGAATTTGTCAGAAGGTTTAACAAATAGTACAATAGTCTTCTAGTGGAGATTAAGCCTCCTCCTGCTAGTGCAAAAATAACTTTTGCAGGGGTTTTTGAATCAAATTTTGGATTCACGTTAAGGGAAAGAAGATCTCCAACCCTTGATCAAATCCAAACAGATGCATTAGAGATAGAAGCAAATATGGTGGTTGCTAAAAAAAGCACCAAAGACACAACCTATCCAAGACAAGGGAAAGGCAAAGATGGAATCCTCTCAAAGTCAAGCATTGGAGGATATGTATAATGTAATTAAAACTTTGTCAGATAAGTTAAATAAGTTAGAGTTAGAAAATAAAAATTCTCAGAAGCAAACACAGAATAATAAGAGCTTTAATCATCAATACAGAAGACAACCTTTGCAAATTTTGCAGAAAGGAAGAAAAGATCAAGATCAAATTCAAGCACCATTATATATAGAGGCATATCCTGTTGAAAAACAAGAGCATCCTGAAGATCAAATTTCTACATTATATGTAGTAGATGAAGATCAACCTGGTATCGAAGGAGAAGAGTATGAATATGATGAAACATATGCCATTCATGATGAAAATAAAATTGATGAATATTGGAAGCAATTCTCTGATTTTATGTAGGCTAAACTACATAATAAATATGACTTGAGATCGAGGAAGAGATCAAGAAATCAAGAAAATGAAAGTCAGCGGCAAGTTTCAACATCCTCACCAAAGGCGACTCCACAAGAATCTCAGTGTGCAAAACAAGTGAATAAAGGAAAGCAGCAACAGAATGCAAATGGAAAGACACAGATACTTGAAGGTGAGTCTTCTCAAGATCAAACTGGAAAAATTCCTTTGGAGAAACTTGTTTCAATTCCTCAAGTAATCACAGTCATGAAAAAAGGTGAAGAGGAAGAAATAATTAAGTTGCAAATAAATCCCCAGAGATCTTATCTTGATAAATTTGATGGTCCTCCTATCTAGAACGAAAATGGTTTAAATGGGGAGCAGGATGAAGCTCTTCAAGTTCATCAGTTGGGTGTTGAACCTACAAGAAGAAACCAACAAGTGAGATATGTTGGACAGCAATATATTGAGCCATCTATCATAGCAAAAGAGGCTATCTTATGGAAAAAGAAAGCTGATAAAGAGATTGTATATCAGTGCTTTGAAGAACACAATGATGGCCATGGATCAAAGGTGAATAATCTATTTGAAGTTGATCATATGTTGTATAGTAATTTAAAAAAAAAATCTTTTTCTTCCTGAAGTTAGAATTACAAATTATTTTCAAACAAAGCTTAGAGATGAAAAGTGGAGACATGAAAGTGACATAGATCATTTTCTTAAAGATGTTACCGATTGTTTTGTTGAACATATTATCCGAACAGAAGGTTTAATCGAGCAGAAACCTTCATACATAGAGAATTTCTTTTTTGGAGTTGATCAGGACTATATTTTTTCTTATACTTTTGAAGATCCTGTGGCAGATTATATGGAGGAATTTATCAGCAGTCTACACATCCTACCTTGTGGATATATTCCTAACTTTTGTTGTGAGTTTCCCTTATGCATAATTTATTTTTTGTTCAGGATGAATTGTATTTTCAAGATTAACTGACAGAATGGTTCTAGATCAGGCACTCAGATGCTAACCTGGTACCATTGGAAGATTGACTTCACCTGATGGAGATCAGTCATGCACATAGGTGGGAACCTGTACATAAATAAGCTCAGGTGTTGAGCATTTGGTTTTCAATTGTAGTTCTTTAGTTCAGTTTCAGTGCATAAATAAGGATGAGTGTCCCAGTTGGAAACCTATTTGCAAAGGCCTCAAACTTCAAGAATGTCAGGTTTCAATTTATTAAATTTCAGGGTTTTCACAGTTTTGGACTCCATGCCCAACTAAGGCTACTGATCTATGATTCTCAATATTTTTCTATCAAAGCACAAGCATCCTATCACTGCAGGTATCGGTGTGGGTTCACTGTACAAAATTTTCACAGTTAAGTTTGGCGAAGCAATACATGACTCCATGCCCAATGGATAAGGAACTGACCTACAGTTCTTAGTGCTTTTGTGGAAAAAGCACTATCCCCAGTTGGAGCCAGATGTTGTAGCTTATATTGTGTTTTAAGCTTATTTATCAATTTTATCACAATGTGTGGTCTAAAATCACTGTAGTGGTTTAACGTCAATGAAGCTCCCTAATTTTCTTTACCCCCCGCAAAGGCTAAAAGAAATGAAGTATTTTATTTATTATATATCGAAATCACAAAGGAAACAATTTTTAAAGAATCGGCCCATGTGATCAAGTCAAATCGTAATATAAATAGTTATATGGAGCGAGTCTCGTTATATATATGTGTGTGTGTGTGTGTGTGTGTGTGTGTGTGTGTGTGTGTGTGTGTGTGTTAGCGATGCGATTAGATCGCAATCGCGAAAAGTGCAGTGAGCAGTTATATGAAGTACTACCACGGGAATCGTCGATTACCAATTGCGATGGGTAGTGAATGAAGCGCTAAACAGGCGGACCTGAAATATATATATACTATATTGTAAAGTCCCAGCGGGTCCACTGCATTGTAAAGCCCCTCATACACACGCATACAGGTTCCTCCGATCGTGATTTGCTATGATGGACCCGGAGAAATATGTGTTGCATTTTATAATGATGGTGAGTCTGCAGTATTGCAGAACGCTTTATACATATGTATATGGTTACGCTGATTGCGATTTGCGATAGGCCGGACCCGATATTAATTATGCCATGATTTATAACTCTAGCGGGTCCGCAAAGCGTTTTATGCATATAGGTTGGTTCCTTTGCTGATTGTGATGAGAAATGGAGTTTCCAGACCCGATATTTTATACATTATGTTTAATACTTCTGGCACGTCCATGATATCACATATTGTTAATTTTTGTATTGATATATCATTTGAAAGCGCCGATTGTGATTTGCGATGGGAAGCCAACAGAGCACTGAAAAGGCAAAACCAATGGGTTTATGCAACAAATTTAATTCTTTTTTAGTTGCACAGTAAACCAAAGGTTTGCGTTAATTTTGTTGTATAAAGGGAAAATCAGTGTTAATGCCAAGTCCGAAGAAAAGGTGATCGGATGGGTTTCATTGTGCTTCCGCAAATCAGATCATTCCTGAAATATATATGTGTGTGTGTGTGTGGACCGCTTTCAAATAATTTGGTGCAGTTTACATATTTTCTGAGTTTTAATATTGTCGATGTAATAAAGTCGAATAATTTCAAAGTGAATGTAGTTTTATAATTGTTATAAAACGGTTTACTAGCTGTTCCAAGAAATCAGTTCCAAAACTGATTTGGTAGAAGAGATAAAAGCCCGAAAAGGGAATTACAAGGGTGTTGTTGGAATTTTGGAGAACCTAGAGACTAAGCCACTTTATTCCTGATATAGTTGTTGATTAATGAAAGAATCAGAAGTTTCCATGAATTGTTGGTTATAATTTTGTAACTTCTCTGTCATGTGTCATCTTATGTTTTCTTCTTTCAATTATAGTAATGAAGTTGCAGGTATTTATTTGCTTATGTAGATAAATTTAAAATCCCTTAAAAGAGTGCTCCTATACTTGAAGTTTTCATCTTCCTTTCTAAGTTATAGATAATAGTTTTTGTGTAAGGAAGCATATTATCTTTAACTTCTCCAAGGGTCGCAGATAATAGTTTCTATATCAAGAAGCATATTGTCTATGATTCAGTTCTCATTTTCATACCTCTTCTAAGTGACGGATAGTAGGTTCTGTGTTAAGCAGCATATTATCTTTAACTTCTCCTTCAAACTTTCTTCATTCATCATTTATATCTAGCAACAAATGGCATTCTGAGATTTTCCGGTCACACATGTATTAAGGGTTAAAGACCAAGTTTTCCAGGTCCTTCATTTGAGAACACAAAAAACAATAAAGTGACAAATAAGTGACAACAAACAATAATCATTAATGTCTTAAGCACAATTTCTCCACAGCCAAGAAATTGGTTTCTTAAGGTACAATAGGGACTATCTTTTTCTCTCAATATTTCAGAGTATTTTCGCCATGCTGCCGAGGCAGTGGGCTACCCAGAGAAAGTTATTACAAGTTTCACGTTGGGTTTCTCTTCCTCAAGGTTTTTGTTATGGGAGAATGTTGGTTTTGTTGTGCCTGGGGATGAACAGATAGAGGTAGGCCCCCTAGGGTGAAAGGAGGTCGGTGTCTTATTTCCTCCTAGTGTCGAGGGGTGGGTGGGGCTATTTGAAGGCCCTCATGAAATATTTTTGGTTTCGTAGATTGTTGAGGAGGGGTCTTAGGGACCGAGTAGCCATGTCGATGAATAGGTTTCTTCAATAACTCCCTTTGTGAATGGCTTACCCTCGGGAGTTAAAAGGAAGAAGGGGAAGGTCATTAAGAAAAAGGCGGAGACTCCCAAGCTAATCCTTAGAGTGTATATCAATATGGATGAAGCCATGGCAGCCTCTGAATGCATAATCGTAGGGTCAGTAAAGGACCATCAATACTCTGCTAATTTCATAAAGGAATGGATTAATAAGGAATTGGCATCGAGGCCTAAAACACAGACTGAAGTTATTGTTTTTTCTTGTGCTTGGTTTATGGTTCGGTTTTAAAATATGGAAGTCGTTGATTGGGTACTTACTCTGTAAAGCACTGATTTTCTTCAAAAGGTGGACTCCTCTTTTTGATGCGCAAAGGGAAAGGCTAGGGTAGATTCCAGTATGGGTGTGCCTCCCATCTCTTGCACCACAATTGTGGTCTATGGATGTCTTACAGGCTATGGAGAACATCCTAGGTACCTTCTTAGAAGCGGACATGTCCTTCCAAGCTTCCATGGAATGAAAGATGGCTCGCATTCTAGTTAAGTTGGACCCGAAGGAGGGTTTGGTGGAAAAGATTCAGATTCAGGTGGATGGATATTTTGTTACTCAAGATTTAGACAATGAACAGTTACCTTATCACTGCCATCGATGCCACAAACATGGCTATATGACTAGGGATTTCCCTTTGGGTTTCATATGCAGGAGGAAAAATTAGGTGGAACCAATTCAATATCTTCAAGAAAAAAACGAGGATTTTGAAATGGAATAGACTATTGACCTAGGGGTCAATCAGTCGGAGGCTTAGGTTTAGGAAGGGGTCGTGGATGAGCAAAGATCTGCTCCTATGAAATTTTTTGGCTCTGCTTCTATACTCAAGCAGGTTGAGATGGATGAGGGTTTATCTCTTCCTGCGGGTACTGTCTATTCCCTTCCTCCCTCTCTTTCATTTCTTTGTATGCCTCTTGTGAATCCTTATTTGGGGCATGGTCCCTCCAAGCCTCCCAATGATGTTTTCTCTACTCAATGTGATATCTTTGTGGAGCTCAATAGCATTATCACCTCTATTCCAGTTTTAAACCTCTATGACACCTCCTTAGTGGATCTTGTGGCATTATCCTCAACTATCCCTTGCCCTGACAAACCCTATTACAATCTCTGACCCCAGGAGAAAATAGACCATCCAAATGATCCTATGGGTTGTCTCGACTTTCTGAATGATTTTGTGGGTCGCCCAAAGACTAGGGGTAGGAAATAAAACCTCTCAAAGGCTCAGTTAAAGGAGAAACTTGACATTGTTGATGGCAAACAAATTTACCTAAAAGGGTCACTTAGAGCAATGTTGAACCTTTTGCATGTTTCCAAACTATTTGCTTGTCCTTCAATTGCAGAGGGCTTCCAATTCCCAAAAAAATTGGCTCTTAAACACCTCTTTATGAATGTGGTTTACGATGTTATTATGCTCCAAGAGACGTTGTGTTAAGGGGTTTCTGCAATAAATATTTTGGGGGACATGATGCCTAGATGGTCTTTTGTGGCTTTGAATGCTTGTGGGCGTTCTAGTGGTCTGGTAGTCGGAATAAAAGAAATCAACTTGAAACTTTTAAATTCTTGGGGTTCTGAGCTGATTCTTGGAGTGGAGGTATATTATTCTGAATTATGTTCAAACTTAATCTTTGTAAGCATATATGGACCCTGTCACAGTCGCATTCCTTTTTGGAATAATTTTACTCTAATTAGTGACTAAGTGTTTCAATCTTGTGATGGGTGGAGATATGAATGTTTCCCTCAGAGTATATGAACCTTGGGGGCCAAATGTTATAGTGGACCCATTGGCAAGTTTCTTTTTAGACAAGATTCATATGGCGGGGGGGGTTCATTGATTTGGACCGACTAAAATTGAAACCTTCCTGGAGAAATAGGAGGGTGGGGGAGGCTATAGTGGCTAAACAACTAAGTCAGTTTCTGATTAAAGAATATTTGGAAACTCGTACTCCTTTTTTCATCAATGGATTGGCAATGGAGGTGAATCGGGCCATTTTCTGATCTTGTTGGAATTAAAAGGGGCCAACAAGAAGCCTGGTGCTCCCTTTAATTTTAACTCCTCCTTGCTAAATGATTTATCATGTAACAAATTAGTTCGAGAAAGTTGGAAATCTGAGACAGAAATGTGGGTCTTTCACATGCCCAAATCTTCATGGAAAAACTTAAAATACTAAAGCAATCTGTGATTCTTTGGGCAAAGGAAAAATTTCTTAGGGATGAAGAATCTCTAAATCTTATCAAAAGGAATCTGGAGGACCTTGAAAGCCTAGATAGTGATGGTTATGAAACGAAAGAAAAAAAGGAAAAAAAAATTGGCTTTAGAAGGGGAAAGGAGATTGAAAAAACATGGAGATTAAACAACAGAGTGATCTGGCTAAAGGCAGGTGATCAAAAATCCAATTTCTTTCAGAATTATGCCAAGGGTAGGAAAATCTCAAACGCTATCTGGGAGTTGAAAAACAAAGATGGGGTTTTGGCATCCTCCTTCGTTGAGGAGGATGAAAGTGAATTCCTAATTCCTTTGGTTACAAAGGGGGAAGTGGAAGGAGTTCTCCTTTCCATGAAAAAAGAAAAAAGTTTGGGTCCTGACAGTTGGACGGTGGAATTCTTTCAACATTTTTTCGAGTTATTGGGGGATGACCTGGCTAGACTATTGGAAGAGTCTAGGAGCATGGGTTTTGTTCAGGATCCTCTAAATTCTACTTTCATTGCTCTAATTCCAAATACTAATTGTCCCAAATGCTTTGATGATTTTATACTTATATCCTTATGCAATTGTATATATAAAATAATTTCTAAAACCATTGTTAGGTGTCGCAAACCAATTCTTTCAAACAAAATATCACAGGATCAGTTTGGGTTTCTTGAAGGGGGACAAATTCATGAAGCTATCGGGGTGGCTCAGAAAACTTTGCACAACATTAAAAAAAAATAACAAAAAAGGTATGCTTGTGAAGATTGACCTCTCAAAGGCTTATGACAAGATTAGTTGGATTTATCTACACCTTTCGATGACCCACCTAGGCTTCAATATTGATTTCGTAAATTGGGTTATGAGTTGTTTAACAAATGTAAGTTTTGTTGTCCTCATCAATGGGGTCACCTCCCCGTTCTTTTTTATTCATAGGGGTCTTCATCAGGGTTTCCCTCTTTCTCCTCTTCTATTTCTTTTTGCAGCTGAGGGTTTGAGAAAATTGATACATTATGCCATCAGAAGGGGTGAATACAAAGGTATTGAAATTTCTATAAATCTCCACATGACACATCTTCACTTTGTGGATGAAATTTTACTCTTCTGTGATGGATCAAGGGGTGATCTTGAACAGTTTCATTCCATTCTTAATCTTTTCTGAAAAGAAACTCGAGTGAGTATAAATGCTCACAAATCTTCCATTTCCCATCATGGTCTCTTTGGGGCGGAGCTAAATATAGCTCTTGTTATCTTTCCCTTCAAAGTCAAAACTATTATGGAGAGCCTCAGTTTTATGGGATTTCATTTGAAGCTAGATTCTTATAAATCCTCGAACTGGAAGTGGTTGGTCTGAAAAATCGAGAAGCAGATTAAGCATTGGAGCTTTAAATGGTTATCTCGTGCTGGTCGCTTGGTTCTAATCAAATTAGTTTTACAGACCATCCCTGTTTTCTAGATTGCTCTATCATGGGTTTTGAAAGGCATCCTTTCACAAATCATAAAGATATGTGGTCAGTTTCTTTAGGTGGGAGAAGAGGATGAAGAGGTTCTTCCATGGGTAGCATGGGAGAAAATTTCTCGCCCAAAAGACAAAGGGGGTTGAGGCATTAAGGATCTCCCTTGTTTTTCTCGATCCCTAGCAGCAAAATCTAGTTGGAACCTCCTAACCAAGGATAACTTATGGACTTCGGTGATAAAGAATAAATATATTGATCCACTATATTTGATGGACTGGATGAGGTCTCGAGAAAGGAATACTAGGAACTCATCGGTCATCTGGAAGGAAACAATGGATTCTTTTAACATTATCAGGGAAGGTCTTTCCTATCTAGTTGGCAATGGTTCTAGTGTTCGGGTGGGTGTGGATCTGTGGGTTGGCTGCAATGAGTCATTCATTCTTCCAAAAGTGTTAAGGGATTCTCTCGCGGCGAGGGGAATTTTCACTTTAAATCAAATTGCAAATGAGGCCACTACATCCTTATGGTTTCAGGGGTGGAAGAGTGCCGAGGATTTAGCTCTTGAACCCATGTGGGTGGATATATGGAAGACTTATTTGCTAGAACTCCAATGCACAAATGTTCGTATAAAAGAAAATCCTGACGAGTTGTGTTGGGTCTTCTCTCCAAGTGGTATTTATGCTCTGAAATTCGGCTACAGTTTACAAATGAATAGGAGGATTAGAGACCCAAGTAAACGGTGGTTTAAGTCCCTGTGGAAACTCAGTTGCCGGGAAAAATCCATGCTTTTCTTTTGGTGCATTCTCAGGAACAAAATCCCCTCTTTGGATAATCTTCAAAAAAGGAACAAGCATGGGCCAGGAAGATGTCCTCTCTACAAAACCAGTGATGAATCCTTTACTCATATGTTTCTATTATGTCCAGTTACAAAAGTATTTGGGGTTTCTTTTTAAAAAATGTGGGTTTGGTTTCTCAATGGGCTGGGGTCTCTTTGGAGGATGCTTGGCATTAGTGGTGGTCTGGTGTTTTGGATCCTCACTATAGAAACATTCCTCCAATTGTTTGTTGGGGGGTCTGGATAGCCCAGAACTCTAGTATTTTTCAGGAAAGGGCTTCTGATCCGTTTCTTATTGAAACACAAGCTACTTCTATTTTTGCATTGATTCCTTATATCGTTCATGTCTTGCCAACTTGGCCTGTCCAGGCTGAATTCGTCGGGCCTGATATCCCTTGGGATTATTTCGATGGGGCTTCAGATGCATAGGGTTGTTGTGGGGCTAGTATCATCATCCATTTAAGTGAACAAACTTCCTTTAAAGCACTAGTGAGACCTGGTACTGGGACTAATAATTATGTTGAACTAAAATATTTGAAGCTTCTTTTGTGCTGGTTAAGGCAGCTGGACATTAATTCAACCCAGATATTTGGTGACTCCATGAATGTGATAAAATGGACAAACAATGAGCAAAGATGTCAAAATATAATTTTAATTCCTATTTTAGATGATATCCGTTACATCAAACAGTTTTTCATGACATTTCTTTATGTCACATTTACAGTGAAAGAAACATGGATGCCGACAATTTTTCTAAAAAAGGTATTCAGCAAGCTCCAGACACTTGACATATAATCTCAAGGGTCAACGGGTGGGTTCTTGAGACAGATCAGCCTCCGTTCCTCTAAAATTTATTGCCTATTTTTTTGTTATTTTTGTTCTCGTGATATAGTGGGTTATGGGACTATAATCATACAATTTTAGTATTGATGTTTCCTTCACTGTTGCTATCAGACTTTACATTTTTGAACAAGTTTTTTGTATTTTCAGGTTGTTTTCTTTGTATGTACGGAGAGACCCAAGTTTTACTATGACAGTTGATATTCTCTTGCAGTTTGTGAACATTTGTATTGAGCAAAGAGTTTTTTTTATCTCTTTTCCTCAATACGTTGTGCAACACTTTCTAATCAGGGTGAACACACAGTCTTTGATATGAATGCTTTATTGCATCGAGTACGTAAATTTTTATCTCCTTAATAAAGAGTTCGATTTTTCTCCAAAAAATTAAATACATAAATAAATATAAATATAAATAAATAAAATAAAATAAATTGTAACAATGATTTATTAAAGCATGGGTTTCATGCTTGGGTCATCATTATATTAGTCAAAGTCCCCATTGTGGGCTCCTAGGATTAATGTTGAGTTTATAGAGTCATTATATATTCAAATAGACCCTTCTTAAGCCTTTGAATCATGTAAAAAGGTTCAGTATTGAGTCAAATATAATTTATGCATCCTCCACACCAATTCAACCTAGAAGAGATCATTTCGACCTAAGGACACCAATTTGACTCCCTTGAAGCCTATAAATAGAAATAAATAAAATAAAATAAATTGTAACAATGACTTATTAAAGCATGGGTTTCATGCTTGGGTCATCATTATATTAGTCAAAGTCCCCATTGTGGGCTCCTAGGATTAATGTTGAGTTTATAGAGTCATTATATATTCAAATAGACCCTTCTTAGGCCTTTCAATCATGTAAAAAGGTTCAGTATTGAGTCAAATATAATTTATGCATCCTCCACACCAATTCAACCTAGAAGAGATCATTTTGACCTAAGGACACCAATTCGACCTCCCTTGAAGCCTATAAATAGAAGCAAGTCGAATTCATTAGGAGCATCTCATCTCAAGCTAGTTTGATATCTCTAAGGAAGCTAGAGAAGTGTGAAGCGGTTCTAAGGAAGATAAAGGAAGTGTGAGTTGGGTGAATTCTAAGGAGAAGAAGAAAATCAAACTTTTGGCACCTCTCTCTCTCTGTTTCGTGCCCTATTTTGGGAGATCAAAGTCTTCCAAGTTTCATTGTTGCCTGATGCCGGAAGTTGATGCCTGATGTCGGAAGTTGCTACATAGTCGAAGTTGTTAGGAAAGAGGTTGAAGATTTGGGAGGCTGACTTGGTGCGGAGGGAAGGTTTGGTATTTTCCTAGGGTGAAGAGTCTCAAAGAATACTATTGAAATGAAGACAATTTTTTACTAGGTTTTCCCCTTGAGGGGGGTTTTGCCCTTGAATAGTTCCTACATATTGTGCCTCTTGTTTTGTGATCTTCCTACACACAATATGGTAATTTCTTGATGAAATATAAGATAATAAATAAGTAAAATAAGCCAACGTAACTCACAAGTAATTATCATGAAAGGAGAATCAAACCCTAATATATTTGCGTTGGTTTTCTAACAGGTTGGGCTCACCTTGCAAACCTTAATCCTTACTTGTGATCCTTTGTGCACTTCATGGCACTTGGCATCCTATTTTGTAACACAAATTTGCTCCCAAAACCCATGCACTCTTGCTCAAGGACATGCAAACCACAACAAAGCATTGTTCTCACAAAACTTGTGCACACAATAATGAATAATCCTTGTGCCTTCGTCCTTCCTTTATAGATTTGATCCATGCTAAATTAGGTTAGTTCAAATTTAGAACTCGAGTGGTTGATTGACAAGTTAACTGAGAGTGAACTCTTTCTCTCTCCAATTAACATTAGAGTCACAACTTGTCCTTCCTTCAATCAATGGCTGAAGTTCCAACTCATTCTATATGAACTCATAACTACCACCCAATCCTGTAATTAAACTGAATAAGGCTCCTTGTAACTAACCCTCCAACACCATGCACGAACTCATGATGATTATTCCCATAAATTGGAATTTAACTCACCACGACTGAAGTCTATCCCATGAAATTGCATCCATGTCTGGAGAAGGACAAACTCATGATTCTTATGGCTAAGGCACAAGCTTGAATACCTTCGCTCACTACAATTTTCAACACATCTTACCAAACTTGTAGAAACGTTTTGAAATAGAGATGAGTACAAGAGGGTGTTCCATGGGAGAGGTTTTAATGCAAGAAGGACATCATGTATGCTATCATTTTGAAATATTTCATAGGGTGGTTCTCAACTACCCTACATACGGAAAGTAGCTCTATGCATTGGTATAAGCTGTTAAAAAGTGGAAGCATTATCTAATGGGAAAGGATACCATCATTCACATAAAGCACCAATCATTAAAATATATGTAGGCCCAAAGTAAGGTACATTATACTAGACATTACGAGTGGATGGGGTTTTTATAGTAGTTTCATATATTTATCTAGTATAAGAATGGTAGCACAAACTGATTAGCAGACATGCTTTCAAGGCCACCCAAATTTAAAATTACAACTTTGGGAACTTTGATGCACATATCCTTTCACCCATGATGCATATAGAGAGGCATACACCGAAGATGATGAAAAGCTTCATGTTCCTAAAGATGAATGACTCAATATTATCAAATAGGCTCACGCCTCTAAGGTTGTAGGACATTTTGGTGTTGGGAAGATAGTTGTCAACTTTCAGAGGTGTGTATCGGTCCATCATGCAAGAATATGTAGCATGTTACATTAGATGATGCATGCTTTGTTGTACCAACAAGCCCAATAATAGGAAGTAAGGTATATGCCATCCCTTACATATATCTACTTGTCCTTGGAAGAGCATTTCCATGGATTTTGTGGGAGGGTTACCAACAACTAAGAAGGGGCATGACTACTTTTTTGTGGTGGTTGATAGGTACAACAAGATGTGCGTTATCATGCCTTGTAAAAGGACTATCAAAGGATAAGAAGAAACAAGCTTGCTCTTTGAATAGGTTTGTGCACTTTGGGATACAAATGAGTATTTGATATTTATGATTGGGAATTACTGAGGGGGAGGGGGTGAATCAGTAATTCAAATTATTTACTTTTTCTCAACTTAATTTTATTCTTATGCAACTAATGGTTTATGTTCATGTTCTATTATTATTGAATTCCTTTTGCATGTGTCAAAGAGAGAATTTTGCAGATTTATTTATCAATAATTCAAAAACATTCACATAGCATTTAAAAACCAATACATGAAAACATCATATATAAGTGGAAACCCCAAAGGAAGAAAACCAAGAATTTTAGGCTGAAAAGTGATATGAAGGCAAGTTGCTACTGCTTATTACGTCATCTTTTTGTAGGCTCCTACCTCAAAGGAAGCTCCAACTCCCACAAATTTTCTGCAACATACAACCCATGGGAAGCTCCTACCTTAACATGCTACAACTTGTTCTTTTTCAAGCTACAACGTAGAAAGCGATAGAAATCTCTCAATCACAACATGAAGTCACAAATGGTGGTTACCTCATTTACAGTTATGTTGTCAAGTCTACTATTGCACTGCTTCTCCTTTTCCACTTTGTATCTCTTCTCGTGTTGCTCATCAACTTTCTTATGCAAATTGTTTCACTTCCAAAAATGCATGTTCCCATTCCACATTGTATCTTTTATAAGCAAAGTCATGTTGGTTGTTTGTATTCTTTGCAGGAATTTGAAATGAGGCATTGTCTCTTCGACTTCCAAAAAAACTTCTCACAAACTTGTCTCTTCATTTTCAGTTCTGAAAACAATTTGTAATATAAAATAGAGTTGAATTCAAACATTTCAATCATTAATGATTACAAGAGACAAATCAGATTTTTATTATCTACATTTTTTGTTCAATGAACCATATATATATTTCAGCTTTTGTAATATCCCATTTTAACAATGTTCATCCTTCACATTTAGTATCATAGCCTTTTCACTTCAAATTTAATTTTCAAACTTTGCACTTCACATCACTTTCAACCTTTTTCATTCAAGCATAGATTATCACCAATTCAATATTCAACATTCATCATGAAGTATCACCAATGTGATTAATGACATCAATGCCATAATTACCAACAACATTATCTCAAAAATGGATCCTAGATTTCTCAATGCATTTTGGACTACATTGTGGGAGAAGATGGACACAAAGTTGAAGAGGTTCGCAACATTCAATACATAAACAGGTAGGCAGAAAGATGTACTTAACAGTACTTTGGTGCAACTTTTAAGCGGTTATAATTGGAACCATCAAATACCTAGGTTGAAAATATGATCTATATTCAACACTTTTCTAACATAGCAATCCACACTTCTACTAGTAAGTCACCTTTTCAAACTTGCTTTGGGTATTTGGAACCTTCACCCTTGGATATTGTATATGGGCAATGAGTAGTGAGGAAGGACTATAGGTTTTAACCCTATACTGCTACTTGTTGCAAATAGATTCTTAATAATGCATAAAAGATGCAATGGTGTACACCCACACACACACATACACGCACGTGCACAGAGGTTTTACCCTGTAACACACACACACACACACACACCTAAGCATGAGACAAACTTTAGTTATAGTTAAACAAGGAAAGACCACAGGCTAGGAGACAAAGTTTAGTTATAGTTGAACAAGGAAAGAATACATGCTCCTAGTAAAAGGAGCAGGCTCTATAGTATGGTCCTTTCAAGAATATGGAAAAGGTGGAAGATAAAGCCTATAGATTCAATCTACCCTTATACATGTGCATTTACTTAGTAGTGAATGTCGAGAATCTCAAGCTCTATGAGCCTTCCATGTTAGATCAATGTAATACAGTAGTGAATGTGGATTTGTGGGAAGCTTAAGGCATTTCATAATATAGTAGGCCATATGGCCCTTGATTTGGATATTTCTAAACTAGGTTTTCATATTAGTGGATTGTTTATCTGCTATGAAAACAAATAGGTGGTCTTGGAGGATCACACTTTTGGCAAACTATGGAGTCTATAGAATGAAATTGCATATAGTCAAATTTATGCAAGTACAAAAGTCATTAATTGCAAGTTATTTTCATCACATACAGATTGCCAAGATGAAGACAAGCCACAAATTAACATTGCATGTCAATATATTATTTGTTAAAAAATGTAAGTCCCAAAATAACATTTATGGCACTAAAATGAGATTAGATTCAAATGTAATTGTAAATCACATACATTGTATAATCACAATTGCTACCTCCACAATTATTTATAGTGCAAATTTGTAATAGTTTTACTTTGTAAATTGGAAACAAAATCTTAACTTAAAATAAATAACACTTAAATTATTTGATATAATTATTTTCCTCCATGGTGCACATAATCATAACATCCATGGCACAGGAACATATATTACAATTGATTAGTCATTGGGAAGATGAAAATTATAATATTTTCTTTAAATTGTTCTAGATCAAACTTGTTATTATGGGATTTATATGTAGAACAAGTAATTGTGACACAATCTTGATGATGAAGATTTCCATGTTATATTAACCTAATGAGTGTCAAACTTTTAACACCTTTGTTTACTTTACTTAAGGTTGGAAGTTGCATCAATTATCATGAAAATCGGTGTCATTAGCTAGCAATTATGTATTTGTGTTTGTGTATTTATGCAAAAGCAACTTAATCACCTCATTAATGGACCTCTTAAAAAATATAATAAATGATTACAAGTATCTTGGTAGAGATATATTTACAATTCAATTTGTGCACAACTCATATAACTATAATTAATTAAATAATATATATATATATTATATATATATATTATATATATAATTATTATTATATATAATAATAAATAAAAATCAAATTAATAATAAATTATTATTGATAAAAATGTTGAATTTTTCAAAAAATCAAATGTGGTTCAATTTTCCAATTTAAATTAAAATAATATATCATAAATCACAATAAATTATAATCAATTAATTACGAATTTTTTAAAATATTATTATTATTATTAAATTAAATCTTTCATTTTTAATAAATTCATATAATAATATATAATTAACCATAAATATTAGATGACATATTAATTTTATATTATATATAATACTTAATTCAATAATAATAATAAAAGAAGATAAGAATAATACATAATAATCCACTCATGTTCACTTTTCACCTCATAAATACACATTGAACTTGTTCGCTCATACATATATGGTATGTTTATATAAAAAATGAACTGGTCGCTCATAAATATAGTAGGTTTATATACAAATTGAACATATATATCCTTGTTCCCTCATACATATATGGTATGTTTATATAAAAAATGAACTGGTGGCTCATAAATATAGTATGTTTATATACAAATTGAACATATCTCCTCATAAATAAAATATTATTATTATTATTGTAGAGTAGTGTTGTTAATTTATGATGTTATTATAATTGATTATTTAAAAAAAATTATTATAGTTAATTTATGATGTTAATAAATGAGTATTTTTAATGAAATAACGTTAATTTATTTTAAAAAATGATTTTATTTTCTAAAATATCAAGGTAGCATAAATTTGAAAATAATGCATTTTTTTAAATGTTAAGATAATATAAATTTGAATTTTTTTTATTGTCCATTGCGCTAAAGTGCTTTAGCTTCTAATTTTGGCCATAGATTTAAGTTGAATATACTTATTTTTGTTAAATATAACTCATTTTATAATATTTACCATATATTTAAGTAAGTTAAATTTGTACAATTCATGTAAGTAAAGGAGAAATAATTCAAATTACTCAAATCAAGTATATAAAAGAATAAACAAGAACAAATTTATTGAAAAGATTTTTTGGTGAAAATCACATCATAATTCATTTGTCGACGCGTTTCGAAGTTTCGAAGTGTGGTTCATTGACAAGTTGAAGAACCAGATCAAGGTTACACGTTAAATAGAAAGAATAGATCATCCAACGGCTACATTTGACTAGGAAATGACTATATTTGACTAGGTAACTGGACTAGACCAAGGGAGTCCAAGAGATAGGGACAAGGAAAAAATAATCAATTAATTAATTTATAAGTTAGTTGTGTTATATTTATTACCATATTTGATTAAAGATAATTATTTGTCTTTAACTACCAAGAGTATAAAATCAATGACTTATTAATAGACTTTTTTTATTAATAAAATATATAATAAATAAAACTTATATTATTAATATTATGTGAAATAATAGAAGAAAATTAATAAAAGTTTATTAAATGGATAACCTATTTAGTTTGTTAAATAATTGACCTAATAATAAATTTAAGGAATCTAAATTGAATATGAAGCAATTTCTCCTAATTAAAACATTTTGAAAAATAAATTACAGTGAAGAATTATTGAGAAAGATATAGTTGCTTCTAATTAGTTAGTTAATTCACTATTAATTTTATTTAATTATATTTAAAGGTGTAACAATTGAATAAAAATCAAAGCGAAGAGAGAGAATAAAAATGAAAACAAACGATATAGAAGAAGGTGAAAACAAATCTCTTTAAATATTAACAAAAATTTTAGTAATCACAATATTTTCCTATCGATGAAATATAAACCAAAATTATAGCTTTTTAGAAAGGAATAGAGGAGATGTCTTGATTTATTATTAAGCATCAACAATAAATACCTTAAACCACATGCAATATCTTATCCTCTGGAATAAATGGTGATCCCATGGGAAACAAAATAGATCCATCTTAAGCACGGACCTAACATGAGCTAAGAGAGATCAAATTTCTACAATGTATAATTTTTCATTGTTTATTTTTTAATGTTATATAAAGTATATAGAGGACCAAACTATAACATATAGAGACCATTTCAAATGTTGTAACCATAAAAACTTGTTTTTTTCATGATATATACATAAATGTTTTAAACAATATATAATATATGTAATTGACATTTCAATATTTTACATAACTGTACACTAGACATTTATCAAAACAAATTAAAATGGTTTTTTATTATTAATATATTTTAAAATACATAAACATATTAAAATATTTTATTGATAACTTACATTGAATATTTTATTATATTTGAAAAGCATAAGGTTTAAACATTTTACTCACACATTTTTTTTAAACTTCTAGTTATTTTAAAAGAAATTGCTTTACATGCATAGCATATTCAATTTTTTTTGTTATTATAGTCAATATTTTTTTTATTTAAAGTGTATTTTATATTTATTTTATGGCGAGCACAGACATACTTACACATCTCCTCTTGTAAAATAAACCTCTCATCTCAATAAATATTTAAACTAAAAGTAGTCAATTGTTTTTAAAACTAGTTACATAACACAAGCATCACATTAGTTTATATAAATTAACTATTTAATATTTATAATGGCAACAGAAGCTCAATAAATGTTTCACAATCACAGAATTTTACCATTTGTTCGATCATATAGATAACACAGAGCATAGTAACCATCTATTAACACACCCTCATTAGAATAAATAAGGCAACCCATTGTTGAAATAATTGCCTTCATCTACAAGAAATGGTGGAAGAAAATTTCAACCCTACGAGATATTTTTATACGGAAGAGGACCATTAAGTCATGGAACAAGGCCAAATTCTTAATAACCAACCATCGATGTAAATTCCCTACTTGTTTGAATGTTGGATGTGGTTTATCTTGAGAAAATTAAGTGGAGTTCTATAATATTGAAAGCTCAGGATGCACATTGAATTTAGCAAGAATGTTGGATGTGGTTTGCCTTGAGAAAATTAAGAAGTGGAGTTTCTTAATATTGAAAGCTTAGGATCCACATTGAATTTTTGGATGTGGTTTACCTCGAGAAAATTAAGAAGTGGAGTTTTTTAATATTGAAAGCTTAGGATGCACATTGAATTTAGCCAGGAGTGGTATGAGGGGGCGCAAAGGATATGGGGTATTAGAAAATTAAGAAGTGGAGTTTTTTAATATTGAAAGCTTAGGATGCACATTGAATTTAGCCAGGAGTGGTATGAGGGGGCGCAAAGGATATGGGGTATTATGTTTTAAGTGAAGAAGAAAAAAAGTCATTTTATTAAGTTTGAAAAATAAGATTTTAATAAACAATTTATTTGTTTAAAATACTAGAAAATGGAAATCATATTAGAATTGCATCATGCTATTTTGCGCTGCAAGTTCAAATTTACAAAAGTAGAGTTTAAATGAAAAAGAAAAAAGTCATTTTATTAAGTTTGAAAAAGAAGATTCTAATAAACAATTCATTTGTTTAAAATACGAAAAAATGGAAATCACATTAGAATTGCATCATGCTATTTTGCGTCGCAAGTTCAAACTTACAGAAATAAAGGACTTAACCACAAAGGCCCCTTTGTAGCCTTAAAAGCAGAGATATTGCAACATATTCTCAGCGAGGTAATTCCTTATAGTGGTTGATTTCAATCCTAGGACCGCAAGTGAGCAAGCTAGCATTCTTTGTTGTAAAGAAGATTGTGACCCTATTTGGCTTACATAAAAGAGTACTCATCAATAAGAAGAATTTCATATGACAAGTGTTGCAATCTCTTTGGTGAACAATTGCCTACTCTATGTGGGGCTTTCGATTTAGTCATTTGTAATGGTTTGACTAAATGGGCAAAATCTGGTAATTTTACTTGCACTACTTACAATAGAGCAAGTGTTGTAGATTATGTATTCTGTGCGCATGGTTTGTGTGAGAAATGGAGGAAATTTTGATTGGTTAATAATTTTGGGATTTAAAATCAGATCACAAGCCAATTTATTTAAGTTTCTCTTGGACTCAAAAGAAGCAATTAGAGTCAAAAACTCAGTGTGTTCAACAAAATCTCCCAAAAGGCAGAATTCTTTTGACTCCAAAAAATCAGAATACCTTCAAAACTACACTAGAGAGTCTTTTTTAGAAGGAGAAAAATTTGATCCATTTGTCTTCATAATAATCAATTAACACACTTAACTAAAACGCACTTGCAAAGTGCAAAAGAAAAAAAAAATAAGAAGTCTTAAACAAATTGTTTTCTGATTAATGTTTGGTTTGATGAGGAAACCAAAAATCAAGGAGAATGTTGAAAGAGTCAAACAAGGATAACATAAACCTCGAAGCTTACAAGCAAATATTAAGAAAGAAAAAGGTTGCTTTCATGGTTGTAAGGAGAGAATAACTAATCTTCCTTAGGAAGAATAACCCCAAATTATTTTGGAAGGAGCTCCAAGCGAGAAAAACGCAAACTGAAAATAGTATTATAGCTTCTAAATGGTTCGACTATGCAAGACAGCTTTGTGAGCAAGATCCCAAGGTTGACCCTCTTCTCGTGGTCAACACTGATATTGAGCTCTTCACGGTGCAAGAGGTAGAGATGGGTATCAAGAAGTTGGGTGTTAGAAAAGCAAAAGACTTAGTTGAACTCCAAGTGGGGGTTAAAATTCTTGCACCTCACATTACAAAAAATTTCAACATCATCATACAATAGGGGTTCCCCATAGATTGGACAACTAGTTTTCCAATACCTCTTTTCAAGAATGGTGACGTCAATAATTCTTCCAATTATATGATCATAATGATAAACCCCTTATTTGCAAAGTTATTTGGAAACATGCTAGAAATTAAAATCAACAAGTGGGCGAAAGAAAGAGAAACGTGCTGAAGGCCAAGCAAGTTTTAGACCTAAACCTTCCACGCTTAACCATGGTACAGCGTTAACGCACATCATTGAAAAATTTTGGGAGAAAAAGGAAGAAGCCTTTTGTTGTTTTGTTGATTTCAGAGAAAGTATTTGACACGGTTCCTAGGGATAAGATTTGGCACAAAAGGGAGGAACTTAAGGTTCCTAGGTATCTTAGAGCAGTTGTGCATAGATTGTATGAAGAGGTTAAAGTCAAAATTAGAACTTCAACAAACATCTCTGAAAGTTTTAGAAGTGATATTGGGGTCAAACAAAGGTTGCCCATTGTCTTCTGCTCTTTTTTGTTTATATATTGACAAACTTGAAGAGTGACTAAATTCGCGAGGGAGTGACGGTGTCTATTTGGACGAGTTTGTTATAAGGCTTCTTTTGTATGTGGAGGACCTTATCTTGATGTGCTAAATTTTCTCTTGGTTTGCAAGAGCACTTATTTTCCCTTGAACATTTATGTAGAATGTTGGGGATGCAAGTCAATAGTAGCAAAACGAAAGTAGTGATTTTTTTCTAACAAAAGAAAACATAACCAACATAGGTTCTGCTTCGAAGGCAGTGTTGTACCTCTGAGATAGTAGTAGGTCAGCTACCAATGCCAAAGCATCTAAACTAATTGTTTTCGGGTTTTTGGTTTTAGTTTTGGAAGACCAATGAATGAAGACAGATGTAGAATTGAAATACTTAATCCTTTGGATAATATTAATATCTCAGCAAAGGGTTGCTATAAAGCGTTACACGGTGATATATATCAAATAGTGGTGAAAAGAAGACAGAAAATAATATGATTATCACAATTTCCAGATTATAAAACAAAACAATCATAAGTATGAAAACCTTCTAAACTACGTTCCAAAGATTCAAGGCAATATACTTAAGCTTACAAAAGATACTAATGATTTATTGATTAGAGGGAATTAGCTAAACGGATAGTTCATTAATCCATTCTCTTAATAGATGATCACTTCAAGAGTTTATAGGAATAAATTGAGACACAATTATTCTTACCATTCTTACCTAGATATCTCTATAAGTCATAAGCATATGAAGAAAAACATAATGATTAATAATTGGAAAAACTTACAGGATAACACAAACTGTGTAAAACCAAATTCAGAATCCTCTACTTTGTATTAAGGTTCCAAAAAGACTGAGTACATCCAGTGTCTAGAAAAGCTTCCTTCAAAGGTGCAACCAAGTTCAAAGTAGGATGAACAGTCACGACTTAACAAACAATGAACAATGAACCTTAAACCCTTAACAACTCGAGAAGAGAGTTATTTAGACAATAATGAAACTAAGAAAATATCCTAAAACTGATTAAGATTTATTCTAGGAAATGAAAGATCTTCATGCAAGAAAATAGGGGCAGCTATTGAACTGCTTCTTGCCATCCTTTTTATTTAGGTTGTGCTAGCTTTGTTGTTTGATATTTTGCCCTTTAAGCTGCTTGATTGTTTGTATCCTTTACACTGGTTGATTCCTTCATTTGATCTTTCATCTGATACTCTTTAAACTCTGTGAATATCCTTTGACCCTGCTGAGTAGCCTTTACTGTGTTATTTTTTACCTTTACTGTGCATTTCAGGTTTTTACTGTGTTTTTCAACAATAAATTGTTTTAGATTTTATGTTACAAGGTAAAGTGATTTGATATAATCTTCGTAATTGTCTTCTAATTGTATGCAAGTTTTTTTCTTTGTAAGCCTGGAACATGAGTTTTTATCTGCAAAACACAGAAATTGTTAAGAAAAACATAGGTAACAGAGAAGGTCGTCAATGGCTTTATTGAGCTTGAAAGTATATTGGAAGGGGTCCAGAGCATATCAGAAGGTAAAAAAATGGTTTTATTGGTCGTAGAGGTTTATGGAGGTTTCACTATGTAAACGGGCGAAACAAAGCAAAATGGTGACAAAATGGTGATTTTTACGTTTAAACGGAAAAATAGTGTACTTTTTGAATTATGGCACAAAGTGGACAGTGGCCATTTTGTCGTTATGCAGGAGGTGGTTTTCGTTTTCATCGCACTGCTTATGAGGCGCGGGCGACTTTTGGGAGGGGTCACCCGATATAGTCTAGAGTCTGACACGTAGCAAGGGGAGGTCAGTGGAACACTGCTTTTTCAGCGGGTAATGCTCGGACAGAGAGCCAACCCGAAATCGTTAAGGGTCATTGGATTTGAATGCATTTGATCGAACGATGGTGGTGCGAAAGAGCAACGTGGAGGTAAGAGGAAAAAGAAATGGAGGGGCCCAAGGATTAATCATGGCAATATGGGCTTTATTATGGGTTAAACACTGAGATTAGCAATGTTTTATGTTTAAATAGAGGTTTAGGTTTGTTCTTCGTTTAAATCACAAAAAACATTTTAACAAAGAAATCCTTTGCAAAACAAGGTATGGCGGACTTGAAATAGTATGAATTCGGGCAGATAAATGACGTCAGGTCCGGGTTCATCGCATATCGCAATCGCAGTTTAGCGAAGAAAGATCCATCGCAAAGGAATGTGATAGGGGCCGGACGCAATGTGGAAAATAAATCATGGATAATACTGCGATCGGATCCGAGTTCCCATCGCATATCGGAAATTGCAATGGCGGAGGGTGTATGTTTCAACCAGGACTTGCAATGAAGGGCAGATGCGAAATGGGCAATGAATTATGAAATATAGTTGCGTTGGGTCCAGATCCATCACAAATCGCATATCGCAATGCAGAGGATAGTGCATACAAGTTGAAAAGTTTGCGCTCCGCCGATATGCGATGTTCTATGGAATAAATAGTTTTATAATAAAACTTATGGTTTCGGAATATTTAGTAAAGGGAGTTAATAATATAGCCATAATTCTTCCAGTCTATAACTCACTATAGATAGAGCCGGTTAAGACTTCTTTCATTAAGGGGGTGGGAGATTTCATTATTGGGTTGGTTAAGACTTCGTATAGTTAGGGGTGGATATTCACTGATGAGCTCAATGAGCTAAAGCCGAGACGGTTGGTTAAGACTTCGTAGATAGTAATCATAAGATAGAGGCATTGTCTTCTATGGAGTCGTGAGCCAGACTGTCAGGATGCGAGAGGTTAGAGATAGGCATTCCAAGCACGTGCTAGTGTAGTGGTCTCAAACGATGACTGGTAGGGGCTCGACCATAAGGGAGAGGATTTCATGCGAAGCGACAGATTGGCCAATAGAGAGTTTTTCGATCCAATACCTTATCCGTCCGTCCGCCAAGGCACGAGAGGTCAAGGTTAGCCTGTGTTTGATATCATCAGCATGCATGCATAGCGGGCATATCTTGCCTGCCCTGAGTACGAAGTGTCTGGTGTGGCTGGGGAACTAGCTAACGGGATGTGATTCCTGGGGAACAAGCTACTGTGCTGTAAGTTGATCAACATATTGAAATGAAATACCTTCTCTATATTTGGAATGCCTTCTCCTTCACCATATTTGAAATGCCTTACCTACCCTATCCATCAAATTCAATATGCGTTACAATCTAATATCTATTAGCAAGTGTTTGTTCAACAGTCTCATTCTATGAAGAAATGATGTTGTGTTACGCTGAGTAGAAATAGATGAGAAGGAAGCATCCTGCCAGTAGCGTGTGTGAGGTGGCAGGCCTATTTCCTGGGAGAGTAATCAGCTAAAAGAGTTGGTCATATCATATCTATTTTGAGAATACATATATTGCTGCGATGCGTGTGTTTTCGGGCCCACACTCGGCCTGCCCCATATATATGGAAAGGGACTTTTAGGGGTTTAATACTCTAAGTTAGCTTTAATATGAAACATAAGCAGAAAGGGGAAATACACTGAATACAATGCATTTTCATGAGTTATTTGCTTTTCAAGTTTATACATCAATACTTAGGCTAAACACCTTTTTGTGGGTTTTTTGGGGTTAAGGGAATTTAACATGGGGTTTTCACTTTTCCTAGGCAAAAATGATTTTAACCTTAGGAAAAAGAGTTTTTTTATGGAAAATGAATGAATATAAACTGTATGAAGGTGGGAAGGGGAAATTAGTAAATATAGAGATGAATGGGGATGATAGAAGTTAATTAATTGATCTTGTAAACCTTCATTTGCTTTGTGTAATTGCTTCATGGACATAGAAACATATGGTAAAACATGATAAATGTACATTTTGTCCAATCAATCATCATACTTCTGCAACCTTTCTTCTACTTACCCTTTGTTTATCCTATCATTTTTCTTTCACTTAATGGGTGCACTTAGTCTAGCAAACCCTTTTTCTTTCTTTTTATTTTTAAAAAACGAACTATCTAATTCTAACCTTATAACATCCAAGGGCTCAGATTAAACTGATAAGCACCTTATTATTCTCTAACTAACTACTGATCTGCCAAGATTAAACAGTTTGGCCAGATTTTTATTCTCTAATTATAACATCAAATTTAAAGCATGAAACAATCAAAATTAAATTATTTGACTAGCATGGGTTGTGGCATTTATGGCAAGCTGCACACAACCATTATTTTGCAGAAAAAATAGTAGTGACATTTAGACTTGCTCATTTCAGAGTTTATTTGTTTTCTTTTCTTTCTAACCTAACATTTTATTTTTGTCTTGTTTTTTAGGGCATCTAACCTAACATTTTTTTGATATGGACATCATCATCAAGATATTTTCAAAAACATTTTATTCAATATTGTTATGTCCATATCTTAACGTAACATTTTATTTTATTTTTGACTAATTTATTCTATCTTATCAAAACCAAAAAATGCTACAACAGGCACTCTAGAAGAAGTTGTGGATTACAAATACTTCGGAATTGACTTTAATAGAAATCTAACTTGAGATGATTGTAGAAAAAAAAAGAACTTTGAGGGGTTAGAAAGCATTTATGCTTTTCAAAAAGGAGTAGAAAGGCAAAATTATGGGACCCAAAGACCACTCAAACTCTTTTTGGGATTTTAGTGATTCTGGTGATTCTCTATAGTGGTGAACTGTGGGTCAACAGTACATTTGACATGTAGTGGAAATAAATTGAGAAAATTCAAAAGCGATTAATTACAAACAAGTTCAAAATTAAAAGAGCAGTGTCTTGTGATATCTTATTAAGTGAAATGGGTCAGCAGTACATTTGACATGCAGTGGAAACAAATTGAGAAAATTCAAAAGCGATTGATTACAAACAAGTTCAAAATTAAAAGAGTTGTGTCTTGTGATATCTTATTAAGTGAAATGGAGGTTGCTCCAATTGAAGCAATCTATATGGTGCGAGTCATAAGATATTTTTAAAAAAAATGAGCAAAGAGAGCAAATAGCTTAAAGTTGTCTTTAATAACATATTGTGCTAAAAAAAGACTTGGATGTGACAAAATAACAAATGGTTTAGAAAATGGTGTATTTGCTTGAACATGTGTCTCATAAACAACAAAGAGACAAAGGCTTTTGTTATGGATAAATTCCACAAGCATAGTTGAGATAAGGAGCTAGGGAGAAAGAAAAAGTATTATATGAAGAGTTTAATCTCACATTTAATCATCAACAAAAAATGTATATAGTGGTCAATTCTTCTTGGAGAGCCAAAATTCTTATTACTCAGTGAAAGACTAATTTTCATGAACCCCATTGTGAAACAAGACGCTAAAAAAAACCATAAGAAGTGTTGGAAGAAAGAGTATTTTTTGCTCCTCTAGAAAAGTGGAAATGGAAAAGCATTTCATTTTAGAATGTGAGGTCTTCAAAGACAGCAGGGCAAATTATGTAGATATTCCGATAACTAGCTCTTGGAATAATTTATTCAGTTAAGGGTTTGTCGAAAAGTTGGGAGCATTTATCGTGAGGTTTCACCAGAAAAAGGCTAAATACAGGGATGAGATGGCAAAGTGATATGTCCCATTGGTTATCTTTAGCCTCATAAACATTAAAAGTAATTTGATTTTTCTATCATTGAGAATCTGAACTTTTCATTTAGGTGAGTCACTAATTGCATTCCCAATGCCCAAACATCTATTAAGATAACTAAAAAACAAATAGAGGGGGCAATAAAAATGCTTTAGTACAAAGTTAAACTATTTGAACCAATACCTACATCAAAATAGAAAACATTTTTCTAATTTGTTTGCAAACATCATCGAGCTTAGTATACAAATATTGGCATAGTGCCATGGTCAATCACAATTTAATTATGCTTTGATGTTGCATAAAGCATGCTTGTCAAAGCCCATGACGCTTCAAACTCTGCAAAGCCAGTGCCAAACCAATGCAACATTATTTCATATAGCGGGAGAAAAATAAAAAAATAAATGCATTTCCCAACACTTTCATGGAATAATGAATCAGCAATTGGTACTTTTCCTATCATGTGTTTATACAGTGGGCCTCTAAATCAAAAGCAATGAATGACCATGCACCATGGCATTTCATGCTGTTCACTTGCATGAACCACCATTAATTATCCATTGATGCTCAATCAGCTCCAAACCATCTCGGCTCTCTCCTCTTGAAGAGCTTTCTACCCTCGCTTGGCTTAGGCTATAATTGCTTTGTTAACGCATATCAAACATATTCGGCCACAATAAGCCCTTGCCAAAGGAAAATAGGGAAGAAGATTTAAAAAACAGATGTGTGACAGTGTTTGGGGAAATCGATCAACGCTACCTACTCGAGTTTGAATTTTAATTTTAGCAATCGTGATATTAAAAAATTATTAAAATTCCTCAGACCTTCATAGTTGGATCCCAGTGTAGCTGATGCTTTAGTGTGATACTACTATGCCACATACATACCAATGCCCATGTTGCCCACATACATTAGTTTTACTTTTATTTCATTCTCTTGGATAACGAAATTTTGTCTTTGTCCACATAATTTTAGACTAGTTAAAAGAAATAATCCATAAATTTCTAATAATATACAACATACTTTATATTTCTTCTAAAATATTTTGTTTAAATTTTTTTTGCAAAATTGATTTGTAACATTAAATTAATATAAAGTCCACCCTATTTAACTACAAACTTAAAAGAATACTCATTCTTAGGGCATAGAATGATGAACAAAATAAAGAATTCAAAAATATATAATAAAATTTCATGCTACATCATTAGATTGCAGCAGGATGACTAAAAGAAGAGGGGAAATTTAGGTTTAGATAGACCACCTTCTGACTATCAAACATCTGTAATATGCTCAGGTATCTCTGTTATATTTATATCGTTGATTGTGGGTTTATAACACTTTCTGCCATCTGTATACTGTTTCCCGTATTTGCGGTCATGCTCCAACTGTTATATGTCGGTAACAATTATAGTTTATTCTCTATTCCAAACTTTTTTGTACCAGAAATTATATATAGTACCATACAGCTTTTTTTCGTACTTTTTTTCGTACTGGAAAAAATACTATGGAGTTAATTTATTTGTTTTAATTTAAAAATAATAAAATAATAAAAACTAATGTATAGTATAAATGAAAATGAAAGTCGAAAATACAAATGGATGCTACTTGTTTGTACATTCTCATGAAATGATTACTCAAGAAAGCACGGTAAATATATTTATATCCCCTTGTAGTTATCGAGTTTTCATGAAATAACATTGATCTTTGCATCTCTTGCTTTATGTAAGTAACTCCTGTTTATTTTGATATAAGATATATACCATATCACTGAAAAAGGCATGCAGTCAAATGGCAAAGTTATTCGAATGGCCTGCTGCCTCCCCAAATTTCACTCTTACTGCTTACACCAGGCAGGTTTTTCTTTTGGACTAGCTGCCATGGATTATCACAAGTTCATGTATAGTTCAATTGGTGTTAAGCACACCACACGTCATGGTAAATGATAGATGTCAAATTCAGACACTGCAGTGATATATCGAGGACATTACCTTAAATTCCAAGAATACAACAAAGCAAGTTCTTCGAAGGGCCTGCTGTCAGACCAAATTTCACTCTTAGTGCCTACATCAGGAAGATTATCGTTTGGATTAGCTGATATGGATTATCACAAGTTCATGTATCGTTCAATTGTGTTAAGCGTACCACATACGTCATGGTAAGGCATAGATGTCAAATTCAGACACTACAGTGATGTATCAAGGACATTACTTAAAGTCCCAAAAATACAACAAAGCTTTTACGACAGTATTGTAGAGAAGTTACTTACACTGCTGCTCATGGGACATCAGGACAAAAACCTGCAAACAGGCCTAGTACGTCTCAAAAATTTCAGAGATGGGGCATTATACCATTTTCTCTATTGCAAGTTAGACATTGTAATATTCGCTCCACATTCTGTGAAATATGTCTGATACTAATGAAGGTTTACCAGCACCAATTTAAATCAATCCTCTCTCATTTATCTTAACATCATTTTAGAACCAGTCGTGGAGTAAACCTTCTTTCTGCTTCAAGCTCTCAAGTAACGTAATGGAAATATGGGTTTTCTTTAAATATAGGCTATTGTACATAAATCTAGAAGGCCCAATTTTCAAAAGGTAAGCCAAGAATTTCTTCCAATGACCAAACCAATGACTACTGAGACTGCAACCACTACTAACATGATTTTGATGTCAGGGATGATAGGCCTAGATAATTTGACATCTACAACGGTTCCAAGACCAGAAACAGGCACTGATTGGCATTCTGAAACATTTTTTGCCTTCATATCCTTCAAGTACGAAGATGAAAAGCTCTCCTCAAAGTCTCCCGTACTTCTAGGCCCTCCCCTCAAAAGCAGATTCTCAGAGACCATATCCTGCAGTTTCAATAACATTTGCCATACACAATTAAACCTTCCATAAGTCATAAAACTTAAAAGCAATAGATAAGACCACATCTAAATCATACTTCATTCCTATTCAGTGAATATCGATCGAATTAATAAAGCATTTTCCTGGTGTCCGGAAAAAGCATGAAATTGTACCACTGAAATTTATCTGAACGTATGTTGCATCTAGAAAAAGATGTGAAATTAATGAAAACTACTTGATGTGAAATTAATGAAACTACTTTTTTATGTATTGATCCTGAATTTATTCAATAGTGTTAATTTTTTTGTAAAGCTAGCACCCAGACCTTAATTCCTAGAGGGTTAACAAATCTACTGATTAACTACATGGCTAGGTTCGCAAACACAATGACACAACAGATCCTACCCAATCACAGCTCTTCATTAATAAAACCTTAGAACTTACTTCCACTGAGAAAATACAGGATATAAAATAAACATGGATCTGATCCAGCAGATCTGCCATAGATTAGTGCTCAATCTTCTCTGCAGATCTGGATCTCCAGTGTCTCTGCACTGCCTTAGACCCAGGGCACCACTCACTAAGATATCATCTTTTGTTGTAATGTGTCTTTCTCATTTCCTTATGTTAATTTTAGTTAACAATGGTATGTTCTATACTTAAAACAATTACTTCAATGTCCTTTTAGGAGCCCAATGACAATTTCCAAATTAGTTTCCAATAGCAATCACATTGACAGTAACTATAGATAGAACATGAACAATAAAATGCAGAAAACAAGCCACGACAAGAGAACACCAGATTTGGTGAATGCCAGGGAAAAACCCCAAGATGGGGAAAACTCTTTGATCAATTATTTTTATTATTATATCAAATATTCAGCAGAGAGAGTACAAAAATAAATCAAAGTTGACTTGTCAAATCACTGTCAAAACAGCCCTGTAAAATTCTGCAATTCTGACCTTGGTCAATAGCAGTCAAATCAACCCTAACTAGAAATTCAACAGCAGTCAAACTTCTCCAAAACAGTTTGATCAACCAAAGTCACCCCAAAACAGTCCATAAATCAGCAATCAAACTTGGTCAAATTCTGCGATTGAAGTCTGCGGTCAACCCTACAGTCAGCTCTGTGGTCAGCTCTGATCAGCGTGCCCAGAATACCTCGTTTTCTGTGCCAATAGATGTAGCTCTCCAAAACCGAAATTTTGACCCAAAAATCACAGTCAAACTTGGTCAATGCACCTCTATTCAACGCTGGTCAAACCTGCAACAGATTCCTGTAATTTGTCCTGAAATTCGTCCTCCTTTGCTACCATACGTGCGAGGAAAAGAGATGCCCAATGAGTTGTACGAACCAATCAAAGGAGGAGAGAGAAGAATATGTTGAGTTGATGAAGTGCCAAACAAGGGTGGAGGTCTCTCTTTTTTTAACCACATGGTGAAACGGTAACTATCAAGCCTAATCCAGGAGAGACCCGGGATCAAACCTCATATTTGGCCTAAAACACCAAGAGTATATCCAACCACCTGTAAGTCGGGTATACTAATATCCTATGATTTTAGCAAGAGCAGACTCAGACGGTTTGGGGAGTCCGCCCCTCTAGCCGCCACCATAACAGGTCACTGTACTCCGTGAGATTTGAACCTCGGTCTCCTGGGCTTCGCCCAAGAGGACCTACCGTCAAACCACACATCACTGCACTAAAAGGTAGTGGGCTTGGCCCGGTTCGGTTACTACTCGCACGACGAGCTACGACCTTGCTCGGGATCGAACACAAGACCGGTCCGTCATGACGAGGCCGACTTTACCACTACGCCGCCTCCATGACCTTCAGGGTGGAGGTCTCTCTTATTTATACAAGTCGTTGTGAGTCAAAAGACATGTCTGTTGGGCTTCATGAGCCTACATGATGATGTGGCAAACCTTCAATTTGCATGTGTGGGCTTGATCTCAAAAACATATTTCCCCTTGTCCAAATTTGATGATCTTTAGGTCAATTTTGGTCCTCTCGAAAAGAGGAATTCAATGCAATAATCATATCCATCATATGAGTTGTCTAAAGTGGAATTTGGCCCTAGTTGCCAATTTTAACACTCCCTCTCAACTATGGAGAATTCCACCTGCCAATCCATCCATCACCATGTCATCCTGTCATCATGTACCATCCCTGCATCTCATCTCAACTCTTTTGAACGTTGATGTAATAATGAAGAATAATCAATCGAGAATGAGTCACAAGACCTTGCCACTCTCCATTGACCAAAGTCAGTCCTATGGTAAAACCCCAATCAGACTTGATCCTAGATAAGTTGTTGAACAGCATGCATCCTAGACATAGGGAGTATGGTAGTACACAATGCGTCTATCTGTAGTGCTATGGTCCTTATCCACTTTTCCCAACTCATTGGCCAGATAAGAGATGCTACCCATGAGTCTTGGACTACATGGGTAGGATGTATGTTGGGGCATCCGCAGCAAAAGGTGAATCACTCATCCTATGCATATGTCATCAATCGTAGGGGAAGGTGAACCACTCACCCTACACACATGTTGAAAAATGTAACTAGGTTCGGTCTTTATAATGATTTTATGTAATTGATGTAAAGAAGAAAAATAAAATTATGTTGTTATGCTCAAGTCATGGGTTTCATGCTCAAGGATTTTTATATTAGTTAAAGCTCCCATTATGAGTTTGGTCATCAAGTCATAAAGTCTATTGAGTCAATGTCATGTATTGAAGACCCATTTTGGGCATGTTACACATTGTAAAAAAGAGAAGTTAATTGAGTCACAAACCCTCCAAGACCTTGTCACAAGCACTCCCTCATGTTGACCTTTAAAAGAGATGAAGATGTTTCTAAAATGACAGGTCGGCCTACCCCCTGGCACAAGTCGGCCTATTTCAAGGAACAAATCACTATATATAAAGTGAGCTCGGCCTCACTTAGCACACAATTCGGTCAAGCAACTAAAATAAGAAGAAGTGCGAGAATCACAAGGAGAATAGCCTCATAACCAGCGAAAAGCAAAGGAAGAATATCGAAGGAATTTGGGACTGTTTTTGGGTCATCTTCCTCACATGTGTGACAGAAACTAGGGTTTCTGCAGTAGGGTTACACTAGCCCTTATAGAAGCCAAATAAAAGGTCACTAAACCATCAATCTTGTTAGTCGAGATTACAAGGAGAAGCCCTCAAGCCAAGCGGAGAAGAAAAACATCATCAAGATCCATAATTCAGCCCACACGTGTGATTTTGCAGAAGTTTCAGGCAGCTGCGAATTGCAGATCTGTAGAAGAAGGCCAAAATACCAGTGTAGCCAAAATTTGCAATGATAAAAGTCAATTTGACAGTGTTGACTTGGGGAGGAAGAAGAAGCAGTGAAGAAGGGTCTTGTGACTTGGTCTTGGAGAGGTTATTGTGTCAAGGGTCTTGGTCTTGGTCTTGGTCTTGGTATTCGTCAATTGAAGTTTCTATAAGAAGAAAAATTCGTTCGGGTTTTCCTCTCAAGTTGGAGAGGTTTTGGCCTTGGTTGATTGCCTACATCCTGTGTCTCTTGTCTCCTTATTGTTTATGATTTGGTAATTGTTTGATGAAAAGAAACACTATAATAATCTAAGTCAAGAGAAGAACCTAATCTATAAGTAAAAAGCATTCACATGCAGTTATCATTACAAGAGAAATCACTTAATCCTAATGCCCTAGATTTCTCAACATGGTATTAGAGCTAAGGTAACAAATCAAGGAAGGGCAGCTCATCAAGAGACACTCAAGCATTCAAGGGTCGAAACTACACTATAATAATCTAAGTCAAGAGAAGAACCTAATCTAAATAAGTAAAAAGCATTCACATGCAGTTATCATTACAAGAGAAATCACTTAATCCTAATGCCCTAGATTTCGCAACATGGTATCAAAGCTAAGGTAATAAATCAAAGAAGGGCAGCTCATTAAGAGACACTCAAGCATTCAAGGATCGAAACTCTAGAAGGGCATCAAAGCAGATCTAAAAGAACATCTCATCCTAAAAGCATGGTGAAGTCAAGGAAGTGTCAAAACCCTAGATCGAAGAAGAAGTCTTGGGATCCTTGCTCCAGTCATCATCAAAGTAAAGGACCACAAAAGGCCCTACCTCTACTCAAATTGAAAATATCTACAAAGCAAAGTAACTTGAAGTCTACTCATCCAAGAGAAGCAAGGTCAAGGACGTTGTCATCATCATCAAAAGTTCCAAGGTGATCTCCCTCTCTTTGGAGCCAAGGATCACTCTAGAAGAAAACTATCTACATCAAGGATAAGTTTTCTATTATCTATATCATCATCAAATTCAAGGAAGCAACAAGTGGAAGAAGCATCTTCACAAGTATATTTATGTCTACATCTGAATCTATCAAAATGTCTTTTGGCAAGGAAAGCAACAAGTTGGTTAGGGCTTCAAAATTTCCTGCATGGAAGAAGAGGATAGATCTGAATGTCATTGAAAATGAGGTCATGGAACATGTTAAGGGCTCAATCTCCAAACCTCCAAAAAAGATGCTCAAGCACTTGCAAGGTTCATGAAAGGGGAAGTAAGGGCTCAAAGGATTCTCATAGAATCCATCAAGGGTCCCTTCATTCCATATGTATCTAAACTCGAAACTTCAAAAGAAATATATGACAAAGTACAAACTGGTAGAGTTGTTTTCTGTAAGCACTATAGGAGAAGTTATCTCATTAAGGCAAGAACTCTACAAGCTAAGGATATCAAAAGAAGAAGGAATAGCCTCAATACTTTATGAGGATATCTAAAATAAGGGATAAACATCAAGATCTGGGAGAAATAATGTCTGACAGAGATGACCACTGTAGTACTAAATACACTACCATTGGAATGGGGTAACTTCACATCAAGCATCTATGGTTAGAAGGAACCTACTCCATTCAAGGATCTATGGTCACTATGCAAGATTGAAGAAACCAGTGTTAAGGCAAAAAATGATGTAGGATCAAGTGAACAAAATCAAGCATATGCTACAATGACAAAAAGAAAAGGAAAATTTGGAAAGTTTGGTCCTCAGAAAAAGAAGAAGAAAATGGCCAAAATTCAATGCTATGGATGTCAAGAATATGGGCATTACAAGAGAGATTGTCCTAAGCTCAAGAATACAATAACAAAAGAGGAAGAGAAGAAGCCCATATCACCGAAGAAGTGGAGGAAGCTGAAAAGAGGAAGTAATAGATCTCTGCTATGATTGAGATAGTCTTCCTCACCTAGTTCTTTTCAAGTTTCTGTTTTTCAAGTTTTCTATTGTAAGATATGACCATCATGAGTCACTAAGGAGCATCATAGGATGCATCATGGCATCATAGAAGCATTGAAAGAAAGTGCTCGTGACATCATCATAGAGAAGCATGAAAGATAGTTGAAATAAAAGTCTATGGCAATCACCTATGAAAAGATATAGCTCATTAGAAGCATAAGTGGTACTTATGAGAAAAAGGAAAAGTCTTCTAGTACAAAGCACATCATACATCAGTCAAAAGGAAATAATCACTGAATGAGGATACTCAAGATCCTCTGTTGGAATCTTCATTGGAAGGTTCACCAATTAAAAAGAAGTGTGTGTTTCATCAACAATTCCAACTTGTGGGAATTTATGGGATGATGGAATGATGTCAAAAGAAGTGAAGCAGACCAAGGAATTCTTTCAATCACGGAAGTTGTTTAAGGAAGTCTAGATGACCTAAAGGAAAAATGAGGTATATATGCTTGTATTTGATAAAATAGTCATGTCATATGGTTGCAGGTAACATGGATAAACGCTCTATCTCGAGAGCATGATCAAAAAAGATCTCCTCCTTTGAAAGGATACAAGAAGGCATGGGTCACACATTGACTCAACATAATATGTCCTCAAATGAAATATGAGGTGATTGACAATAATTAGGATCTCTAATTGGAAGTTCTTGGGAAAAGAAATGTGTGAAGAAAGAAAGGAAGAGATCATGAAATTTGCAACTATGAAGAAGGCAATCATCATCAAAGGACTAGAAGATTTGACTATGATATCTCCATGAAAGATATAAGGACCTTGATGAAGTCTGAAAAAGAAAGAGACCCTTGACAATATATATCTTTTGGAGATGTGTCAATATGCATGCAGGATGTTGATGTAAACAAAAAGATGTCATAATGAAAGACCATCACAAAGGTAATTTTGATCTAATGTTCATTTCTTATTTTTGAAAAAATATCTGGTTGGGCTTGTGTAGGGCTGTTATGGAAAGAACTATGGAAGTCTTCTACAACTGACGATCATGTGGCAAGATGAAAGGTCCTTAATGAAACATGATATGAAGAAGGCAGCATGGCATGAAGGAAGGCCATATATGGACTAATGGATCACTTTTCAATGAAAGAAATGATGACATGACTCATGGATGAAAGTGATGGATGGTCTATGCCATACGAAAAGGTCCCAAAAGATGTAAACTCTATGACAAAAAAGAAATTCATGACATCAGGGAAAGGATTTCTACAAGTAGTTGTTTATCCCATGATCTCCACCTAGAGAGCTGCTGGAAGCAAGTCCCTAGGCAAGAGGGAGCCTAGTCAAGTCCCTAGTTAAGAGGGACCTTGGGTACATTCCTTCTACATGAATGGGTACATTCCTTTAGTGGAATGAGTATGTCCTCCCTAAGTTGTGAGGGAGAGATAGACACATCATTCTTGTCTTCATTTGGGAAGATAGAATGGAGGATTGAGTAAGCGTCTAGCATCTGATACTCTTTGAGGATGTGGTAGGGCATCCAAGATAAGAGTAGTCATAGAGGACCGATATTCTCTAAGGACTGGGAATCTAAGTTAAGAATAGTCCTAGTGGAACAGTACTCTGAGAGTACCCGGGTAGGGTATGTTCCAAGAGAGACAATGATGAGGGTGTCTATAAATCATTGCTCTTGTCGGCATTGTGCTCTGATCTTGTGGAGAGATAGAGTTGTTAGTCAAGGCCTTGCTATGTGACAATTTCGAAGGATATTATGCTAAACAGATGGGTTACCAATCTGACTCTTCTTATGAGAATTCTTTAGAATCAAAATGTAAAAGTACCTTGTGTAGATTATGAATACCTCCCTAGTTAAGAGGGAGTGTTGAAAAATGTAACTAGGTTCGATCTTCATAATGACATGTGTAATCATGATTTTATGTAATTGATGTGAAGAAGAAAACTAAATTATTTTGTTATGCTTGAGTCATGGGTTTCATGCTAAGGAATTTTATTTTAGTTAAAGCTCCCATTGTGAGCTATTAGGTTTGGTCATCAATGTTGAAGAATCTAGGGAATTTAGAGTTTAATGTGATTCTTTTTAGCTTGATAACTATTTGTGAGGTGTTTTTAACTTTTCTTCTTAGCATAGTCTTCACTTGTTATTATTAGAGTGTGTCTTCTTAGTTCGTCAAATAGCTACCAAAAACAAAGAGACAAGAACACACGATGTTGGCTTTCTACCAAGGCTAAAACCTCTCCCTCTTGGAGAGGAAAACCTACACAAAATTCTTCTTATAGAGATTTATAGAGATTCCAATTGACGAATACCAAGACCATGACCCTTGACCTACTATGCCACTCCAAGACCAAGACACCAATCCTCTTCTTTGTCACTACTAAGATCATCATCATCATTGTTGTACCATGATTGTTTCTTCAGCGAAATCAGTGTTACACCATTATTGCACCTTCTTCATCATTGTCTTGATTTTGTCTTCATTAGGATCATGACTGCAATTATGACGAGGTCATGACTGTGTTCATGAGACAGAGGTTACTATTGTGAGATCATTGTAATCTTTCTCCTTATGATTATGCCGAGACTGTGATTGTATTGAGAGAGTAGGTTGAGACAAAGAATGTCTCTCCTTGACTCTTCTCTTCATAAGTATGCCAAGAAATGACCCTTCTCCTAACCGAAACATTATACTGCTCCTCCGAGATACCTGTAACACCTTATCCATCTAAATATTGTCCACTATACTTTTGTCCGAGCTTCCTGCACTTATCCGAAGTTGCAAAGGTATATCTGAAACTCTCTGAGAGTGACTGCATTCTTGTATGACTGTGTTTCAATATTGAGACTGTGATTATAAGGAGGTCAAGACACTTTATTACTTGCACCGAGACACAGTACTTCATCATTGAGATCTCGTACCTTATCAACGAGATCCTGTACCCATCCGAGATTGTAGACTTGTCTGAGATTTTTTTTGTGGTGACCTCAGCGGGGTATATATAGTTGTCACATCTCCATAATTAGCCGACATGTTAGGGTGAACCGATGTGTCTTTATTTTTTAGGCAACTTGTCATTAATATTCATTTTGAGGCCGACTTAACTGTTCTCTTCATCGTTTTGCAAGCAAACTTCTTCTAGTGCTCGTCTTGGAGGAATGTGCTTGTCTTGGAGGGTTGTTCTAGACTTGTATACATTTTACACAGCCTCAAGAAGAGCTCCTTATTCATGACTTTGACTTTTTGACCTTCAATATAAATCCTAAGGCTCTCAATGGGAGCCATCTATAAAATAAACCTCTTGCTCATGAAACCCATGCAGCAAGGCATAATAAATTCATTTTCTTGTTTTACAAGAATCATAATACAATGTCATGAAGACCGAACCTAGTTACACATTTTCTTCAACACTCCCTCTTAACTAGGGAGGTATTCATGATGGTATTTGGTCCTTCTCAATCTGAAGAATTTCTCATAAGAAGAATCGGATTGGTAACCCATCTGAATAGCATCATTGTAACAAACATTGTTTCCACGGCAAGGCCTTGACTGACAGCTCTATCTCTCATTAGATCAGAGCACAATGTTGGCAAGACCAATGACTATAGACACCTTCATCATTGTCTCTCAAGGTACATACCAACCCGGGTGTTCACTAAGTATGACCTTCTAGGACTATTCTTATCTTAAGTTCCCAACCCTCAAAGAATATTGGTCCTCTTGCCTACTGTTGTCTTGGATGCCCCTACACGTCCTCAAAGAGCATCAGATGCCAGATGATTACCCAATCCTCCATCCTTTCTTCCAAAGTGAAGACAAGAATGTTGTGTCTATCTCTTCCTCTCAACTGGGGAAGATATGTCCAAGTTTCCTCTGAATAGAAACTTCCCCAAGCTCCCTTTTAATCAAGAACTTGTCAGATTTCCCTCTTAGCTAGGGACTCTTTTATACATTAGCAACTTTCTTCTTTGTGGGTCCTTCAGCTGCTTGATTAACTTCTCTCCTTGATGTCATGAAATTCAGTTGAGCTTCTTCCTTGTAGGGCAACAACCATCGATCAATTTCCTTCTTTCCTTCTTAGTTTGTCATGTCATTCCTTTCTTCATGGAAAGTGGCCCTCTTCATATCTGGAACCTTCGTCATATGACTACTACTTGCTCATCATGCTTCTTCCACCCATCACATGAATGCTAGTTGTACTTGTAAGTAGCCCTACATGAACTTATCCAGATATTATTCAAGAAACATATCATTAGATCAAATCATACCTTACTAGATGGCTCTTCATCATGACATCTTTTTGTAGGTATTAGCATCCTACATATACGTTGACACATCTCCCAAAGATATCCATTGTCAATGGTCTTCATCTTTTTCCGACTTCCATTAGAATCTTCATATCTTTTCGGGGATTCCTAGTCAAATATCCTTGGTCTTTTGGATGTTGATTGCCTTCATCATGGTTGCATATCTCACGATCTCTTCCTTCCTCACACATTCCATTCTCAAGAGATTTTAATCAGAGTTTTTTAATTGTATTCAACCACCTCATACTTCATATGAGGACATATTATGTTGATTTCATCTAGTGTGTCTTATGCCTTCCTGCATCCTTTTAGAGGAGATCACTTTTCTCTTGATCATGCTTCTTAAAATAGAAGCAATGATCCATGTTACTTGCAACCATATGACATGACATTATAATATTAAGCATAAGCATACATACCTTATTTTACCTTCAGGTCATTGAGGCTTCTTCCAGCAGCTTCCTTGATTGAAAAGATCTTCAATCCCTTGATCTGCATCATGTCATGGCACCATCATCTCATGGATTCCATAAGTTGGAGTTCATGTTGAAACACTTACTTCCTCTCTAGATTAGTGAACCCTACGATGAGGATTCCATCAAAGGATCTTGTATATCCCCAACCAGCAAATGTTTCCTTTTTGTCTTGATGTATGATAAGCCTTGTCCTAGATGACTCCTTCCTTTCCTTTAATGTCCACTGAGGTTCCCATGAGCTATATCCTTCATGTTTTGTCTGTCATGGATTTTGTCCTTCATGATTCCCATGGTGATGTCACGAGCTCTTGTTTCTAATGCTTTCATGATGCCACGATGCATCTTATCATCATTTTCATACCTTATAACAGAAGCTTATGATACGACCCTTTTGTGAGGAATATACCATCTTGCTCATAGGAGAGATTTGTTACTTCCTCTTTTCTTGGCCCTTTCTTCAGCTTCCTCCATCTCTCTGGTGATGTGAGCTTCTACAATCTTTCCATAGCATTGAATCTTAGCTATACTTATTTTGTCTTGCTTGAGGACCAAACTTGCCTTTCCTTTTTGCACATGGTTGAGTTCTTTTAACCTTCACTATTTTTGTCATCAACTTGTCTTTCTCTATTTAGCATAGAGACCATAAGTTGTAGAGTCGGGTAACTTTCTTATCCCATGGATATTCGTTACCTTGATTATATGTTAGTGCATTATAGATCAATGGTGGTTATCTTCCTTCCTAGATCTTGTAGATGAGACCTCATGAAGATATCCTACATCCTTTGATACCCTTTACTTTCATGTAGATCAGATTTCATGTGACCTTCTTCATTGCACATTCAAAGAATTAGTTTATCATCTTCATGACTTTAATGTCTCCAATATTGCTATGTGAGGGGATCTTTCATAAGTATCCATTTTCGTAAATTTAGAGGAGACCTTTTGATATGTTTAATGACTTCAGCGACTTCGAGGACTATGTCTATCCCCCTTCTTCATGCAAGGAATCTTGATGACCCATCGAAATGTCCTTGCAATCATGAATTCATTTGACCAAATTTATAAATTGAAAAGATACTTACTTGTCATGTGAAGATGAAAACTTCACCTTGATTGCTTTGATGATGGTTGAAGGAGATATATGAGGGCTTCTTCTTGGATGATCTTCTTTCAAGAAAGCCTCTTCTTAATAGAAAAAGTTGCTCCTTTTGATAGGGATGATGAACTTCTTCTCGGATAAGGAGATGATCCTTGCTTGATTATGACCTTGAAGATGAAAATGCCTTCTTGCCTTCAATATGCTCTGCCTTCTTTTGTAGAAGAGGTCAAGAATGCTTCAATATTTTCCAAGATGATGAGATCTTTATTTTGAGGTTCTTTGTGTTTCATCGCTTTGTAGACAATTTGATGAGGGTCTTGGTGGCCTTTCGATGATGACTGTGAACATCAAAGCTCTCGTTGTAGTATATTGTCCCCTTGATTGCATAGGCAAAAACCCTTGCTGATGTAGACTGTTGTTGTAGACGGATCCTTCAATTTTGTCAAAAGCCCTACAACTTGCGTTGATGCCCTTCTTGAAAATTGATCCTTGCATGTCCCTTTTGTTAACCTTCCTTTGACTTCAGCATCTTAGCTCCAATACCATGTTGAAGAATCGAGGGCGCTTAAAGTTTAATGTGATTTTTCTTAGCTTGATAACTATTTGTGAGGTGTTTTTAACTTTTCTTCTTAGCACAATCTTCACTTGTTATTATTAGAGTGTGTCTTCTTAGTTCATCAAATAGCTACCAAAAACAAAGAGACAAGAACACACGATGTTGGCTTTCTGCCAAGGCCAAAACCTCTCCCTCTCGGAGAGGAAAACCCGCACAAAATTCTTCTTATAGAGATTCCAATTGACGAATACTAAGACCATGACCCTTAACCCACTATGCCACTCCAAGACCAAGACACCAATCCTCTTCTTTGTCACTGCTGAGATCATCATCATCGTTGTTGTACCATGATTGTTTCTTCAGCTAGATCATTCTTGCACCATGACTGCACCTTCTTCGTCATTGTCTTGACTTTGTCTTCATTAGGATCATGACTACAATTATGTCGAGATCATGACTGTGTTCATGAGGCGGAGTTTACTATTGTGAGATCACTGTAATCTTTCTCCTTATGATTACGCCGAGACTGTGGTTGTATTGAGAGAGTAGGCTGAGACAAAGAATGTCTCTCCTTGACTCTTCTCTTCATAAGTATGCCGAGACATGACCCTTCTCCTAACCGAAACATTATACTTCTCCTTCTCCGAGATACCTGTAACACCTTATCCATCCGAATATTGTCCACTGTACTTTTGTCCGAGCTTCCTGCACTTATCCAAAGTTGCAGAGGTATATCTGAAATTCTCTAAGACAATCACTGCATTCTTGTATGACTATGTTGCAGTATTGAAATTGTGATTATAAGGAGGTCAACACACACTTTATTACTTGCACTAAGACACAGTACTTCATCACTGAGATCCTGTACCTTCCTATACCCATCTAAGATTGCAGACTTGTCCGAGAATTTTTTTTTGTGGGGACCTCAGCGGGGTATATATAGTTGTCACGTCTCCATAATTCGCTGACATGTTAGGGTGAATCGATGTGTATTGATTTTTTAGCCAACTTGTCATTAATATTCATTTTGAGGCCGACTTAACTGTTCTCTTCATCGTTTTGCAGGCAAACTTCTTCTAGTGCTTGTCTTGGAGGGTTGTTCTAGACTTGTGTACATTTTATATAGGCTCAAGAAGAGCTCCTTATTCATGACTTTGACTTTTTGACCTTAAATATAAATCCTAAGGCTCTCAATGGGAGCCATCTATAAAATAAACCTCTTACTCATGATACCCATGCAAGAAGGCATAGTAAATTCATTTTCTTGTTTTATAAGAATCATAATACAATGTCATGAAGACCAAACCTAGTTACACATTTTCTTCAACAATCAAGTCATAAAGTCTATTGAGTCAATGTCATGTATTAAAGACCCATTTTGGGCATGTTACACAGTAAAAAAAAGAGAAGTTAGTTGAGTCACAAACCCTCCAAGACCTTGTCAAGAGCACTCCCTCACGTCAGCCTTCAAAAGAGATGAAGATGTTTCTAGAATGACAAGTTTTCCAACCCCTTGGCACAAGCCGACATATTTCAAGGAATAGAATATATAGAGTGAGCTCGGCCTCACTTAGGACACAATTCGATCAAGCAACTGAAACAAGAATAAGTGCGAGAATCACAAGGAGAATAGCCTCATAACCAATGAGAAGCAAAGGAAGAAGAGCGAAGTAATTTGGGACTGCTTTTGTGTCATCTTCCTCACACTTGTGATAGAAACTAGGTTTTCTGAGTAGGGTTCCACCAGCCCTTATAGAAGCCAAGTAAAAGGTCAATAAACCATCAATCTTGCTAGCCGAGGTTACAAGGAGAAGCCCTCAAGCCATGCGAAAAAGGAAAACATCATCGGGATCCATAATTCAGCCCAAACGTGTGATTTTGCAGAAGTTTCAGGTAGCCGAGAATTGTAGATCTGTGGAAGAAGGCCGAAATACCAATGTAGCCAAAATTTGCAGTGGTAAAAGTTAATTTGACTAGTGTTGACTTGGGCAAGAAGAAGTAGTGAAGAAGGGCCTTGTGACTTGGTCTTGGAGAGGTTGTTGTGTCAAGGGTCTTGGTCTTGGTCTTGGTCTTTGTTAATTGAAGTTTCTATAAGAAGAAGAATTCGTTTGGGTTTTCCTCTCAAGTTGGAGAGGTTTTGGCCCTAGTTGATCGCCTACATTTTGTGTCTCTTGTTTCCTTATTGTTTATGATTTGGTAGTTATTCGATGAAAATGAACACTATAATAATCTAAGTCAAGAGAAGAACCTAATCTAAAGAAGTAAAAAGCATTCAGAAGCAGATATCATTACAAGAGAAATCACTTAATCCTAATGCAATAGATTTCTCAACACGTGTCATCAATCGTAGGGGAAGGTGAACAACTTACCCTACACACATGTCAACCATTATGGGGTACCATAGGGGAAGGTGAACCACTCACCCTGTACACAGCGCACCTACAGGGGAAGGTTAACCACTCACCCTATGGTCGCTCATAGCTCCAAGAAGTACCACAAGCCCCCAGGAGATCCCAAAGCTCAGTGTCAATCTCAAGCGGGACCTTTTGTCACCCAGATTATACGAGCATTGCGACAACTGCTCGGAGCGAGGATCAGAGTGACAACCCCCACCCTAAGTCGTTGAAACCGCAACAACTGCTCAGGGCGGGGATTGTCATTCTAATCCCCGCCCTGAGCAGTGGTCGTGGTGCCTGTACAATCTGGGCAACAACAAGACCCTCATTGGAGGGTCCTTCCACAACTCCAAGTCTCTCTGGGAAGGCTAAGAATTTGACATTCCCCAAGGGCTTCGTGAGGATGTCAACAATCTGCTCATCAATCGTGATGAGTTGGAGCCTTATTGCTCCCCGTTGTATCATATCTTAGATAAAGTGGTACATGATATCAATATTCTTGGAGCAGTCGTGGAACATGGGATTCTCTAAAAGACAAAACCCACTCTGGTTGTCGCGATAGATCACGATGGTATCCAGCACATGCTCAAATAGCTCATTGAAGAGCTTCCTTAACCAGATAACTTCACAACAGGCCATACTAGCAGCAATATATTCGGCCTCGACAATGCTTAAAGCAATCGATTTCTACTTCATGCTCATCCATGAAATTGAAGCAGACCCCAATGAGAAATAGCATCCTGACGTGCTTTTTCTATCTACCACATTGCCAGCCCAAACAGCATTAGAATATCCATGTAGCCTCAAATTCCCGGCACTCTATCTCAGCCCATAGTTGATTGTGCCATGGAGATATCTCAAGAGATTCTTAGCAGCAATCCAATGAATGTGATGAGGCTCAACCATAAATTGATTCAAAGTATTAATAGCAAAGCATATGTCCGAACAGGAGTTTACCAAGAACATCAGGGCCCCCACAAGTTGTCTATATTCAGAAGGGTTTGCCAATTCAAGCCTAGCAACACTTCCACATAGCTTCTTGAAATTGAGTTCCATCGAAGTAGACACAGAGTTTCAATACACCATCCCACATCTCTCTATTCACAATGTATTTTCCTTGAGAAAGGAAAATCTCATCTGGCTTTTGCCAGACCTCGAAACCTGTGAAGAAATGCATTAATCTTAGGTCCTTCATCTCGAACTCGGAAGTCAACTCCCTCTTGCATTGATAAATGAGAGGGTTTGCACTTGTTAGAAAGAGATCATCAACATAAAGGACCAAAATAAGAGGCATATCCTTTTCAACCTTGAAGTATAGGTTAGGATCAGCGTAGCTCCTCGTAAATCCCAGCTTCATGAGATAATTGTCAATCCTCTCATACCAAGCCCTCGGGGCTTGCTTCAACGCATAGCGAGCTTTCTTCAACCTGCATACATGTGTCCTTCGATCTTGCACTTGAAACCCTCGAGGTTGCTCCAAGTAGACTTCCTCCTTAAGCGAGCCACGCAAGAAAGAAATCTTAGCGTCCATTTGATGTAGGCTCCATCCTTGATTGGCAGTGAGAGCAATAATAGATTGGATAGTGGTATATCGCGCTAGTGGTGCAAATATCTCATCATAGTCCACTCCTTCCTTTTGAGAGGAGCCACGAACAACGAACCTAGCCTTATATTTTTTAGCACTCCCATCAACTCCATGTTTGATTTTGTAAAGTCATTTAGAAGTGGCCACGGACTTGTCCTTACGTCTAGGCACCACACATCCCAGACATCATTCTTCATGATCAATTCATATTCCTCATTCATCGCATCCTTCCAAACTTGGTGTTTTTAGCTCCTTTGAACGTGCATGGTTCAGCTTGAACAATAGTACTCATAGCAGCAAAGTACCCTTGATACCTGTTTGGTTTCTTACTTACGCGAAATGTCCCACTTGGAGCAATATGTCTTTCAACATCTTCGAGAGTATCTTTGAGCCATAGAGGTCGTTTTCTTGAGGTAGAGGGATCACCAGGGGGTGGATCAATAAGATCCATTGGGCCTTCAACATCGGGCATAGGCTCATCTGTCATAAGGCATAAGCTCATCTGTCATAAGGTTCATCCTGTTTTTCGACAGCATCATCATTGTCCTTCCTTGGGATAGGGAGATCTTTGGCTTTCCCAAGGGTAGTGTTTTTATCAAAGGTGATATCACAGCTTAATTCCACATCTCTTTAACCAGGAACATAAATTCTATATGCCTTTGAATTTTCACTGTAGCTGACGAATATTCCTTTCTTCCCATAAGCTTCCAACTTATTCTTTTTCTCTTTAGGCACATAAAAATACATGGGACAACCAAATATTCTAAAATGAGAAACATCAAGTTTATTACTAATGAAGACTTCCTCGTGGGCGTCTTGAAATCCAAGGCTTGATGTAGGCTCCTATTTTGAACATACACGGCAATGTTGGCAGCTTCTCCCCATAAGAACTTTGGTAGACCTTGATCATGGAGCATGGCACAGGTGGCTTCCATGATTGTTTGATTCTTCCTTTCAGCAACGCCATTCTTCTCAGGAGTGTATAGGACAGTCGTCTCCCTCTCGATGCTAACCTCTTTGAAAAACTCATTGAATTCATTTTATTCATATTTGGTTCCATTGTCGGTTCTCAATATCTTGATCTTCTTCCCTATTTTATTTTCCACCAATGCTTTGAAAGAACAGAACCATTTGAACACTTCATACTTCCTCTTCAAGAAATAGGTCCATGTTTTGCGAGAGTAGTCAACCACAAAGATTGCATAACATGAGTATCCTCCCAGTAATGTTACAGGTAACATACCAGACAAGTCAGAATGGACCAACTGAAGAATATTGGTTGTGTTGCACTCACTAGAAGGGAATGGTCTCTTTGTATGTTTCCCAACTACACAGCGCTGACAAATGCCTTCATGGTTCATGTTAAAATCGGGCATACCTATGACCATCTTCCTTACCCCAGGTAAGGCTTTGTAACGTAAGTGGGAAAATTTTCGATGCCATAATTCACATTGTAGAGAAGTATCACTCGCCAAAGCTCCCAAAGGACTTCCTCCCAACTTGATAAAGACCATCAACCCTAAATCCGGGAGTAAATGCATCTTTAGGGTTTCTTTGCCAAATATGTACCTTTCCATCAACGAATGCTACCTTGACACCTTTATCTTAAATCACTGAAATAGACACCAAGTTCCTCTTCAAATCGGGCACATACAATACTTCTTGTAAATGAATGGTTTGACCTTTATTCATGTGAAGAGTGGCAATGCCTATCCCTTTCATGGGGTAGGTGGCACTATCTCCAAGTATGATCTTCAAATTAGTCTTTTTTTCAACCAAATTTGAGAGGGCCTCTTTGTATCCAGTGAAGTGCATTGAGGCTCCACTATCAAGCAACCAATGATCCAACATATCTAGAGGAGAGGCAATAGATAGAGCGGAAATAAGATCAAACTCATCTTGTTTTTCTACAACATTACTTTCATCATACCTTGGAGTATTCTTCTTGCGAGAACACTCTCTAGCATTGTGGCCGAACTTGTTGCAATCATAGCATGTTCCTTTTCTTCCTTCCTTGAATCTCTTCTTGAATCCTTGACCCTGTCTCCTTTGACCAGCATTATTCTTCCTTTTTGCATGAGTGGAGAAGGAGGGCTTATCTATTAGTGTCCAACCTTAACCCCCTTATTTATGTAATAGGGTCGAGTCATAGTTCTAGTTAGTTAAAGAGTCAATAAAGCCCATATTAATAATTGTAAGTGGTTGACCTGCATTTAAAGAAAAGGACCACAGTTAGTTGCAAATGGGACATGGTATTAGATAGATGGTATTAAGAGAACCATGGTACTGACCCATGGTATTGCATGTATGAATCCTATATAAAGGATAGAGACTCCCCATTGAGGAGCGTCGTGTCTTATTTTGTAATCGAGCCCTGCTCTCTTGGAGGTTGCCCCCTCGAAGAGGCAAGTGAACATTGCTTTCATCTCTGAATAATAAAATACGTGTTGTTATTTCTCATTTTGTTCAATGTCCTGGGTTGTGTTTCTTCGTATATTTGGTATTTTGGCATCTTCTCGCAGGTCAAGAGCATAACAAGTGGTATCCGAGCACTTTCCAAGGCTAGTGGTATCTCCATTTTTAGCAGAAATTCTTTGGCTAGAGACGTGTTATGGCGTCTTTAAACCATGGGATCTGTCGTTGAGCACATAAACCTGCGGATTTGGGGAGGCATGCATGTAGGAAATACAAGAGGTGGTCACGCTTGTTGGACTCCCTTGTAACCCCTGTGGGTACCCCTTCGAGTAGTAGCGCATTAGACAAAACCGCGCATGAACTGTCTTCCACGTACCCTCTGGGTATATCGGAAGCCCCCTAGGCACCTGAAACCTCGTCATAGATAAACCGTCGGTCGTCTTGCTGCTACAATACATTGAGAACAGCACTCAGGGAGATTACTCGCACGTACGCTAAGGTAGTCGGGTAGTACGGCTAAGCGTACGGTTGATCCTCCTTAGTTAGTGCCCTGAAAGATTGGGCCGAGTACTACTGTTAGACCCTTATGTATATTGCAATCTGTAGCACCTGACACTCCTTGAGACCATAGTTCCTATCATCTTCTTTTCCAGATCAGATCTAGCATGTTGGGTTCTGTCGCCACCGCAACAATCAGGACGACGAGCTGAGCGAGGTGTTACCATTCACTTGTCAGCTTCAATTTTTGGGTGGTCCCAAATTTTTTTACAATGACAACAAATGACTCTGATCTGTGTATGGTAGAAACCAAAGCTCAAGCTATGGCCAATGAGAAGATGGAGACCCTTGAAAAACAGATGGAGGAATTAACGAGGCAGATCCAGACATTACACGACACATTCACAATGGGCAAGTCGGAGTTACAATTAGAGACATATGGTTTTAATGAAGACCATGAAGGAGAATCTAGCCATCATCTTCACTTCCATGGAAATCACCAACATTCCCACCCTCGACCACCCAAGCTGGACATGTACAAATTTGATGGCTCTAATCCAGCAATAAGGCTATCACAAATGGACCAATATTTCATTCCGAATCACATCAGAGATGATGAGACTAAGCTACGTGTGGGAGACCTTTACTTGGACCAAGAAAGATGGCAATAGTGGCAATGACATCAAAAATGCTATCCAAGGACAATTACTTGGCAGACGTTCGCAAAATCCATTTGTGACCACTTTGAACGGGAATCGAATTTTTTGGGTCGTCTTACTAAGCTCAAATAGACAGGCATAGTAAACGACTATATTACAGCCTTTCAGGCATTAGCCTTCCGCACATCAAGTCTGGCAAATGAATTCTACTTGGAATGTTTTATAAGTGGTCTCAAAGACACCATCCAAGCCCACGTCCGGATGCACCACCCACCCACATGGATGGAAGCTTGCACCAAGGCTATCAAAGTGGAACGTGCTTTAGCGGCTCAGTCGCCTCGTCCAAATTTCATAGCCAAGGGACGCCCCACCCAGGCTTAGGGCACTACCCAAACACTTGAGGTTCAAAAGGTGTCACCCGCAGAAATGGCTGAAAGAATAAAGCAAGGATTGTGTTATTGCTATGATGACAAATACTCCCTGAGGCATAAATGTAAGGAACCCAAATTCTTTCAAATTGATGCTATTGATCACAATTCATCTGAGGAAGCCCCACCCTTTGAGGGACCAGAGGAGGAAGATGAGGACAACCAATCAGACAATGAGCTCCCAGCTACACCAGAAGAACCATGGCTGAAAGAATAAAGCAAGGATTGTGTTATTGCTATGATGACAAATACTCCCCGAGGCATAAATGTAAGGAACCCAAATTCTTTCAAATTGATGCCACTGATCACAATTCATCTGAGGAAGCCCCACCCTTTGAGGGACCAGAGGAGGAAGATGAGGACAACCAATCGGACAATGAGCTCCTAGCTACACCAGAAGAACCAGTTATCTTGCTCCATGCTTTGGTAGGCATTTCTTCTCCCCAAACTCTCAAAATCAGAGGTTTTATTAAACATCGCCCTGTAGTAGTATTGATTGATAGTGGCAGCACGCATAACTTTATCCATCAGCGAGTCACAGAAGCTGTGCATTGTTTTGTCAGAGCAGTTTCTAATTTCCAAGTCCAGATTACTGATGGGGGGACAATGAAATGTGAAGGCCGTTGTGAAAATATCAAACTTCAAATGGGAGATTACCACCTAAAGACCCACATGTTGGTCATCAACATGGGTGGGTGCGACATTGTCTTGGGTGTTCAATGGCTCCACACACTCAGCCCAATCACAATGGATTTCCAGGAGTTATATATGAGCTTTAAGCAAAATGACCACACACATACCCTCCATGGACTCCAGGCAGGTACTCCTTCTATCATCAGCTCACATCGAATGGAAAAGTTTTTAAAAAAGGGTCACCATGGAGTTATCGCCCAATTTAATGCCATCCAGGCCTTCGAGCCCACTACTCTTCATATTCATCCTGAGATGCAAGAGGTCTTAAACAGCCATTCGCAGGTCTTTGACAAACCTCGTGAGCTTCCACCCTCTAGAGGGGAACATGATCATAGCATCACTTTGGTCCCAAGGGTACAACCACCGAATGTTCGCCCAAAGAATGAAATTGAAAAATTATCAACGAACTCCTGGAAGTCGGTGCCATTCATCTTAGCATCAATCCTTATTCATCGCCTGTGGTCATGGTGCTCAAGAAAGATGGGGAATGGCGCATGTGTCCAGACTTCAGGGCCCTCAACAAGTTGACAGTCAAAGATAAATTCCCCATCCCGGTTGTTGATGATTTGTTGGATGAACTAAATGGGGCTCAATTCTTTACTAAGCTAGATCACCTTCACTCGGGCTATCACCAAATACGCATGAAAGAAGTCGACATTCCAAAGACTGCTTTCCGAACTCATGAAGGCAATTATGAATTCTTGGTCATGCCATTTGGTCTCTGTAATGCCCCATCCACTTTTCAGAGCCTCATGAATCACCTGCTCAAACCATATCTCAGAAAATTTGTCCTTGATTTCTTTGATGACATTCTTATCTACAGCCTCACCTAGGACAAACATCTTGAGCATGTAGACCTGCTCTTGCAACTACTCCGGAAGCATAAATTATTTGTCAAATTGTCCAAGTGCTCTTTTGGCATGAAAGAAGTCGAGTATTTGGGCCACATTGTGGAGCGTGAAGGTGTCAAGGTGGATCCCAAAAAGATCCAGGCAATGCAGGATTGGCCACAACCAAAGACCTTGAAGAGTTTGAGAGGATTCTCGGGTCTCACTGGCTACTATCGCAAATTTGTCAGCAATTATGGTCGCATTGCTAGACCCCTCACTCACCTTCTCAAGAAAAATTCATTCCTCTGGACTAATGAAGCACAACAGGCGTTTATAGCTCTCAAACAGGCCATGTGTTCCACTCCCTTATTGGCACTACCCGACTTAACCAAATCTTTTGTAATTGAATGTGATGCTTCAAGTAAGGGTATTGGGGTTGTCTTAACGCAGGAAGGTCGACCCTTGGTCTTCACCAGCCAACAACTAAGTGGGGAACATCTAGGACAATCTACCTATGAGAAGGAGATGATGGCCATCTTACATGCAGTGAATACCTAGCGACCATACTTATTGGGGCGGCATTTCCAAATCTGCACAGACCATCAAAGCCTTAAATATTTTTTGGAGCAACGGTTATCCTCGCCACAGCAAAATAAATGGCTAGCTAAAATGCTAGGATATGATTATGAGATAATTTACAAGAAAGGGCGCGAAAATGTCGTAGCAGATGCTTTATCACGCCAATTTGAGGAGGACAACACCCTGCTAGCAATCTCTCTGCCCATTCCAGATTGGATTGAAGAAGCTCGCAAGGAATGGTTTTCACATCCTTCGCTCTCCCAAATCATTAATAACTTGCAAGCAAATCCTAACTCCACAGCGAGCTACTCTTAGAAGGATGAGATTCTTCACTACAAGGACCAAGTAGTGATATCACCAACTTCCACCGTCAAAATGCACATTTTGGTAGAGTTGCACTCATCTCCCACTACAGGCCATGCAGGCTTTCAGAAGACTTATGCTCGCACTCATCGTTCCTTCTTTTGGACATGCATGAAAACAGACATTCTTACTTTTGTATTTGAATGTGATGTATGTCAACGCCACAAAGCAGAAACAGTCAAGTCCCCAGGCACTTTACAACCATTGCCCATCCCTGCCTCAATCTAGACGGATGTTTCTATGGATTTCATTACTGGTCTTCCAAAGTCAGGCAACAAGTCGGTCATCATGGTGGTTGTGGACAGACTTTCTAAGTATGCTCATTTTTGCCCCCTACCCACCCTTTTACACCCACTTTGGTGGCTCAATCTTTCATGGACCAGATCGTCAAATTGCATGGCATGCACACTTCCATTGTGTTTGATCGTGACCCGATCTTCACCAGTAACTTTTGGCAGGAACTTTTCAAGCTCCAAGGCACCCAACTACAACTAAGTACTTTCTATCATCCCCAAATGGATGGTCAAACTGAAGTCGTCAACAAATGTCTGGTAACCTACTTCAGGTGCTTTACTTCAGAAAAGCAACATCAATGGGTACAATGGTTACCTTTAGCTGAATGGTGGTATAATACTAACTATCATGCCACCACCAAGATGACTCCATATGAAGCAGTTTATGGTCAACTCCCCCCTTCAAATACTTCTTATATCCCTGGATGCTCTAAGGTGCAAGTAATGGATCAACTCCTACAAAACTGTGCAACCATGCTAGCTCGTCTCAAAGATAATCTCCATCAAGCTCAGAATTGCATGAGGCAACAGGCAGACCAACATCGTTCGGAGAGCACATTTCAAGAAGGGGATCAGGTATTCTTGAGGCTGCAACCATACAAGCAAACAGCAAACATCACTCAAAGACAAGAGTCGTCAGAAATTATCTCCAAAATTCTACGGACCTTATCAAATACTTCAGCGCATTGGCAAAGTAGCCTACAAGCTAGCCTTGCCACCCACTACAAAAATCCATCCCATCTTCCATGTATCATGCCTCAAGAAATTGGTGTGGAACAATTGTAGAATTCAAACCAATCTACCTAAATTGGATGAAGAAGGTTCAACCTGGATCCAACCAGAACAAGTCCTTGACAAGTGAGAACGACATCTGCGTGGCCGCACGATCAAGGAAGTCCTCGTCAAGTGGAAAGACACCTCTCCAGAAGATGCGACCTGGGAACCAGCCACTATTCTTCAGTAGTTTCCGCAGCTTCAACCTTGAGGACAAGGCTATTTTTATGGGGGGGGGGGCATGTTAGGGTCCAACCCTAACCCCCTTATTTATGTAATAGGGTCGAGTCATAGTTCTAGTTAGTTAAAGAGTCAATAAAGCCCATATTAATAATTGTAAGTGGTTGACCCACATTTAAAGAAAGGGACCACAGTTAGTTGCAAATGGGCCATGGTATTAGATAGATGGTATTAAGAGAACCATGGTACTGAACCATGGTATTGCATGTATGAATCCTATATAAAGGAAAGAGACTCCCCATTGAGGAGCGTCATGTCTTATTTTGTAATCAAGCCTTGCTCTATTGGAGGTTGCCCCCCTCGAAGAGGCAAGTGAACATTGCTTTCATCTCTGAATAATAAAATACATGCTGTTATTTCTCATTTTGCTTTGTGTCCTAGGTTGTGTTTCTTCGTATATTTGGTATTCTGGCATCTTCTCGCAGGTCAAGAGCATAATATTATCTCTCTTCGTCATCCTAGTCCCCTCTTGAGTGCATCTAGCCAATAACTCATTGAAACCAGGTATCCTGTCATTGTTGAAAATGGTGGTGACAAATACATCCCATGGTCTTGGAAGACCTCCAAGAGCAATGAGAGTGAGATCCCTGTCAAAAATAACTTCTCCAATAGATAGCAAGTCAATCTTGATTTGAGATATTCTCATGAAGTAAGATTGGATAGACTCCCCTTTATTCATTTCAATATCCTTCAACTTGTTTTTGAGAAAGAGGATTTGATTTGCATTGTTCACTTTGAACATCCCAACCAGCTTATCATATATTTCCTTAGAGGTTCCCAAATCAAAGATATAGGCAACCAAATGCTTTTGAATGGAGTAAATCAAAATTTTATTTGCTTTGACCTCACCTTTTCTATACTTCGTCTTAGCAGCAGCCATGCATTTGAAGGAGGCTCCACCACTTTTCCCTGCACATAGTCTAATACTTCATGCTCCTCCAAAGTCGGATCCAAAGTCATCTTCCATGCATGATAGTCAAATTTGTCATTGAGCTTATCCTCAGTCTTGAAGTAAGTTGTAGAAGCCATTGAGACTTCTCCTTGTCCACTAGATCTTTCTTAGTGATTGATTTTCTCTCTCTTGCTTGGGCTTTGTCTTCACCTAGGCATTGATACCATGTTAATTTTAGTTAACAATGGTATGTTCTATATGCTTAGCATAATTACTTCAATGTCCTTTTAGGAGCCCAATGACAATTTCCACATAAGTTTCCAATAGCAATCACATTAACCATAAATCACATTGACAATAACTGTAGATAGAACATGAACAATAAAATGCAAAAGCCAAGTCAAGACAAGAGAACACCAGATTTGGCGAATGCCAGGGAAAAACCCCAAGATGGGGAAAACCCTTTGATCAATTTTACTTATTATTATATCCAATGTTCAACAAAGAGAGAGAGTGTACAAGAATAAGTCAAAGTTGACTTGGCAAATCACTGTCAAAATGGCCCTGTAAAATTATGAAATTATGACCTTGGTCAACAACAATCAAATCAGCTCTAACCAAAAAGTCAACAGTAATCAAACTTCTCCAAAACAGTTCAGTCAACCATAGTCAAACTCGACCTCTTTTGTTGGTCAATGTCAATGCAAAACAGTCCATAAATCAACAATCAAACTTGGTCAAAGTATGCACTTAATGTCTACGGTCAACCTTGCAGTCGGCTCTGGTCAACATGCCAGAATACCTCAATTTCTGTGCCAATAGATGCAGCTCTCCAAAACCAAAATTTTGACCCAAAAATCACAGGCAAACTTGGTCGACGCAACCCATGGTCAACGCTAGTCAAACCTGCAATTAATTCCTGAAATTTGGCCTTGAAATTTGTCCTTCTTTGTTGCCACACGTGTGAGGAAAAGAGATGCCCAATGAGTTGTACGAACCAATCAGATGAGGAGAGAGAAGAAGATGTTGAGTTGATGAAGTGCCAAATGAGGGTGAAGATCTCTCTTATTTATACAAGTTGTTGAGGGTCAAAAGACATATTTGTTGGGCTTCAAGAGCCTACATGATGATGTGGTTGACCTTGACAATTTGCATGTGTGGGTTTGACCTCAAAAACATATTTCTCCTTGTCCAAGTTTGCTGATCTTTAAGTCAATTTTGGTCCTCTCGAAAAGAGTAATTCAATGCAATAATCATCTCCATCAAATGAGATGTCCAAAGTGGAATTTGGCCTTAGTTTCCAATTTTAACACCTTAGCCTTGTTTTTATAACATTACATTGAGCTAAATCCCTAACTCTAATCTCCAAAGTGATAAACAACCAAGATTAGATCTTCTTTCGCTTGAGATCAACGATTGAGATTAAAATATATTAAGTAATTTACTTTACTTTTCCTAAATTTCTTTAACTCAATAGGCCAACATAATAGTATGTGTTTTTCCCTAAGTTAGTCTTAGGCTAAGTTACATTAGCAACTTGCTCACACTAGAGCAAGTACCTAAGGTCATTGTGGGCAACTTTTGCATGCCTACACGCATTGGTCTATGTAGAAGTACCTGCTCAAGCTCATAGTATTCAAAACCGGCCAGTTTGAACCAAAAACTGGTCACGCTGGCCAATTCACTAGCAAACTCCGCTGGATCAGTGGAAAAACCCATTTAGACCACTCTCCTTGCCGATTATTTGGTCAAATTGGGTATAAATTGGCCAATTTATGATGGAACCGACCAGTTTTCCCATAAACTGTTTGGTTCTAACATAAACTGATTGGTTCACTGCCAAGCCAGCCGCAAACCCATCGAACTCGTTTTTTGGGCTTGTGAGGTGGTTTCGAGGGAAACTAAGGGTTTTTTTCCTCCAAAAACAACCCCTCCAAGCCAATAAAAGGAGGTCTCCCCTCTCAATTGCCTCACACATCTCATTTGTAGTTTTTGTGAGCTTCACTGGGAGCTTGGAGAGTGTTGAGTTTTTGTTGGAGCAGTCATCTTAGAGGCTTGGAGTTGGACTTGGAGCTATTTTGGAGCTAGTTTGGAGGAGCTGGTGGAGTTGGCATCTTCAAGGAGAGGAGCCTAAGGGAGCTAGTTTGCATTTCCAGATAGGGATTTTCACTTGAAAAAATTCATATTTCATTGTCGTCCATGTATTTAATTTTTTTGTGTTCTATGCTATCAAACTTCAAGTTTAACTATTAGTTTTCAAGTCTTAAATTTAGTAGGCTAAATATGCCTCATTTTTTTCCCTATCTTAGGTTTTCCATTTGATTTAGCTGCAATTTTTTTAATTTGCGGACTTCTTTCATTTGGAAATTTCAAATATTTCTAGCCACCATGCCTGCCAAGGACACTGCATGGGCTCATTGTGATGTGATAGAAAAATGATATGCAAATTTCATAATAAATCTATTTGAGGTGGGGATATTCTCAGGTTGAAACAACACTTGGCTGGGATAAGAGGCCAAGTAAAGCCATGTGATGCACCAAAGGAAGCGACAGGTATTGTTCGAGTTGAATACCTTGCCAAGTTTGAGAAGTTTGAGGAGAATAAGGATAGGGAAAAGGTTGTCCAAGAAGAAATTGCAAGGAAGAAGGAAACTTTACAAGCCATGAAAGATGGTGGGTATGATGACTTGAGACTCAAGACTCCTCTTCTATCCCTTCCACCAATGACCCCTTTCACTATGTTCCTCTTGCTCTTGGGTCTTATCATCAAGGCCAACAATCTAAAGGAGAAAAGAGGATGAACATCCAGAGTTATTTCTCAACCTTTGCCACCACCGCCTTTGCTAATCCCACTTCATGCGACCAAGTCTAACTCAACATCAACCCACTTTGGATGACCATTGGAAAAAGAAATGCAAAGAATCGTCTTTTCAATGCATTGCTAGATGGTGGTATGACGCAGATATCCCATTTAATGTTGTCCACTCACCTTATTACCAAGCTATGTGGGACTCTATTATAGTTGCAAGAAAGGGCTTCAAATGCCCTAGTGTGCATGACTTGAGGGGAGCTCTTTTGCAAAAAGAGGTTTGTTCCATTGATTAGTATTTGGATGAGCATAGAGAGTCATGGGTCAAAACAGGTTGTTCCATCATGTCAGATGGATGGATCAATAGAAATAACCGCATTATCATTCATTTCCTTGTTTCTTGCCCTCAAGGAACGAGGTTTTTGAGATCATTTGATGCATCTGATAAGGTGAAGGATGCAAACCTTCGATTTGAGTTTTTGGATGAGAATATTCAGGCAATGGGGCAAGAGAATGTTGCACAAGTCATCACAGATAATGCCTCAAACTATGTTCTTGCTGAAAGGATGCTAGAGTCCAAATAAAAAACAATATTTGGATTCCACGTACTACACATTGCATAGATCTCATGCTTGAGGACATAAGACAAAGTGGAGTGGGTAAAGAACACTGTAGAGCATGTCAAGTGCATCACAAAATACATCTAGAACCACTCATGGGTATTGAGGCTAATGAGGGAAAACATTGGGAGCAAAGAGCTTGTTAGGCTTGCAACTAAGATATTTGCAACTCGCTTCCTTACATTGCAATCTCAACAAAAAAACTTGCAAAAAATGTTTTGGACTTCATCTCGGTGGGCTCATAGACAAGATGGCAAAAACACCAAAAAGAAAGTTTTTGACAATTATTTTTGGAAAAAGTCCGCAAAGATTGTGAAAATTACCAAGCCCCTATATTAAGGTGCTACTGATGATGGATGGGGAAAAATTGGCCATGGGCTACATCTATGAGGCTATGGATCATGCAAAGGAGTAGATATAGGCAGCTTACAAGGATAAATTAGCTAAATATGGGCGTATTTGGGAGATCATTGATATCAGATGGAATAATCAACTCCATCATCCTATACATGTAAGTGGATATTTTTTGAACCCAAAGTATCACTATAAAGCTCGACTAGGAGATGTACAGGTTGGGGAGGTCAGAGATGGATTGTATTACTGCTTGGAGCACATGGTCCCTAACCATTCCAACCAGTTGGAAATGCATAAACAACTTACTCTTTTCAGTATGGCAACAAATACCTTTGGCAAAAACTTAGCAAAGATGGCAAGAGATGTGGATCAACCAGGTAAGCAATTCCAATTTGTTTTTCTTTTAAAATTTAATTGTTTACAAATTTACTATTCAAACTATTTGTAAATACTTGTAAATAAATAATGAAATGAACTAAGTTACTATTTAATGTATTTTTCTTTGCAACACATTGGTGGGATTCATTTGGCGGCCAATGTCCTCAATTGCAAAAGTTTGCAGTTAGAGTCCTCAGCCAAACTTGAGGTGCTTCAAGTTGTGAGCACAATTAGTCTGTTTTTTAGCGCATACACGTGAAGAAGAGAAACCATTTGGAACAAAAACGATTAAATGATCTTCTCTTCATGCAAGACAACCTTTGACTAAGGTGCAACCAATTGATGAATAGAAGACTTGATCTAGATCCCATTGTGTTGGATGATATTGATCCAACATCAGAATGGGTGGAGGTGACCAAAGAAGCTGAGTTTGATCCTGATTTTGATATTGACATGAAGTTAGGGGGGGTTGATCCCAATGCAGATCTGGTAGCGCCATCGGAACCATAATTAGTAGTCAGATCAAGCAAAGGAAAACAACCAATGGAAGGCACTAGTCATGCAGCTTGACCAACCTGTGCTTCCATTAGGTCTAGTTCTATTGTTAATGGTGCTACTACTGAGGTTACAGATGAGGTTATCCAGATGACGTTTATGTAGCTCTTGTTGATGATCTTGTGTCGAGTAATGGTGATGAGTTTGATCATTATGAGGAATGATCATGTTGATCAGTGATATGTACATGTAGACTTGTAGTCTTGTAGTAGGCCAATGGCCCCATAGTTTGTAGCATTGTTTTTTGACTTTATAAGCCATTTAGAGCCTCATTGCTTATGTATTTTGTTGATGATATGTATTGCACTCGGTGCCATTTTGATATATTTACCTTTACATGGTATATAGATGAGCAAACTTTGCATATTTTGTCTCTATTGGTTTGGAATCATGGTTTTAAATAGTGTTCCACGAGGACACGTCCCCCAAGCTTCCCACGCACCTAGGACAAGGGGACGCCCAAGGAAACATTTACCCACATCCCCCTTTTGAGGAGAACCGGGGAGAGGCAGGGGAAAATGATTCCCCAGTGTGGGGGACGCATCTCCCCAAAAGGGGTTCTTTTGGGCGCACCCCCTCAAAAGGGAGATGCCCAAAAGCACCCTTTTTGAGTTTCAAGAACTTTTGTGTGGGGAAGCCTAATATTCAAGCCTATGACCTCAGTGTTGTTATGCATTTCAAGAAATTCTCCTTTATCTTTCATTTTCATCCTTTTAATTAAATTTTTAACATTACCATAAAATGACTCAGAATGTTTAAGAGTGGTTCCAACCTCATTGAATTTCATATGGAGAAAGTAGAATTTTAGATCTCACTCAAAATCCAGAAGACTTAACAGTTTTTTAGAATTTCAGGATCGGGGGGATTGCAATGTCTCCATTGAATTTTGTCATGTACGAGGGTATGGCACTCGTATTTAATCAAGAGCACCAAGCCCTCTATGTACCTTGATGTTAGTGGCATTGGTTGTTGAACTCCTCTATTGTGACGCTACTCCTCCCTACTCCTCTATGTTGATGTATTTTTGGTTCATAAATGGATTGCACTTGGTGCAATTTTTGTTATGTGCACCCTTACATGCTATATAAATGAAAACTTTTGCTTATTTGTGTATAAATGGTTTGGCTTCATATGGATGAACATTGCACATGAATATATATGTTTTTCTTTAAAATTTGAATATTTTAGGTGTTTTTGATCCGATTTCGACCAGTTCTCAATTCCGATAACATTGGTTTCTACTATAGTCTATTTTGCTTAGTACTAATTAGATTCTAGATTGATGAATGTTGAATTTAAATTTTAAATCAATTTACATTCTAGAAAGATGATTGATAAATTTAATTTTTAAATCAATGTAGATTTTAGAATGATGAATGATAAATATGAACCAATGTATTTCATTATTGAATCTCATGGTGCATGAATGAATGATGAGTATGAATGATGTATGTACCAGTGTGAATAATGAATATGGATCAATGCATTTCATTATTTAATTCAATTATGTATGGATCAATGCATTTCATTATTTAATTCAATTATGTATGGATCAATATATTTATGCTTTCATTATTGAATATGAATTTGAATTACCCCAATGTCTCCCTGTCCCCCTAAATTTCCCTAACATTTGAGGGTACTCCCACACATCCCCCCTATGCATCTCCCCACACCCGCATCCCCCTGTCCCAGAGTCTTGGTGGCACATTGGTTTTAAATCTTAAAAATAGTTTAAATTTAATTATTTCATATATTTTTTTAAAAACCGATTCATTGAGATTTGACCAGTCCCGGTTTGAAACCCGATTTATTAGGTGGACCGGTTTGGTCATTAGTTCCAGTTTTGAATACTATGCTCGAGTTACACAAATCAACAAATAGAGCTATGTTGATGGAGACTTGCTTCTAGTATTCTTATTCATTGGACCAACTTGGGGGATACATCATCATGGAATACCTTTATTTTCATGGAGCACCTTTATTTTCATTACACTTGATCACTTGATGGAGATATTTGGTTGGGGAAGTCTCACTTCTCCTAGGTTGGATGGTGATCATGCTTGTTGCTTGGTGGTCATTTCACATGTGCGTGCCTTGTTGATCACCTTTCGGTCACATTTTTTATGGGTGTGGAGTACACTATCTATCTCATTATGGTGGTTTGGCATATATTCTTCTCTTAGGTATGGATGATGGTTCTAGCACCCCAAGGGACAAGATGACGATAGTTAGGAGATTTCATGATGGTTGAAGTTTCCTAAGACCTTTGCATTTGGTGGTACTAAGAGGGGTGTTCTACATGGCGTTTATATGTTGGATGTGTGACGAAAAACACCCTTGATGGTTGGAGGGGTTAGCCTTATTTGTTATGCCCCTTTCTCTTGTTATATTGCTATGGTGGGATGATTCATATTTCCTTTGTGGGATTTTCTGGTGATTTAACTTTGGATTGTTACATTTGCTAGAAATTACTAGGGGGAATATGTTTTATGATATTAGTGTCTTCATTAATATGTTATTCCCTAAGTTTGTTTTATGATATTAGTGTCTTTATTAATATGTTACTACATAAATTTTGAGTAAAAGAGGGGGTATTGCATTATGATTTGATGGTGAATCAATGATCTAACCTTTTCCTTTTCCTATAATTAGATGGTGATTTTGACGTAATTATTGCTCGGTGGTGGTACACTCTAGGTTGGACCTTATGTTTTGTTGTTATCATGGGGGGTTTTGCTAGGGAGAATAGCTTTTATTTACATTGTACAACACTTTATTGAAATGCACCTCTTCATAGAAGATATGTTCATGGTGATTTAATTTGATGATGACTAATCAGGAGGATGATTGGTTATAGTTGAGCATTAACCTTTGTGCACACATGTTGAGGTTGATGTAACTATTTAATGGCTAAATTAATCTAATTTAATCAAATTCAGGTTAATAGCTTGGGCACCCTATTTTGTATGCTTCTTTTTCACGCATGGAGCTGCAATTTAGGATTGTATTAGTTGAAGCTTTATATTGGTGTGCCCCGCATCTTGGGCACATCTTTCAAAGGCACATAATATTTTATTAGTATCTTAGAGTTTGGATACTTTATAACATGGGATATTAAGAAATATTCTATTAATGAGTTCTAAGCACCTTCGCACATTACCCTAGGGTGCACTTCACTTAGAAAATAATTTATGTTTTGTTGGGTGGTTGAGGAAGTTTCATGACATGGATTTCTAGGGCACACCTCTCTCATCTTTATTGCATGGATCTTTCAGCTACACATTGCCTTTTTCTGGACCATCGTTGGAAAGTGCCCTCCCCTCTTTGACTTGGCAAGTACATACTAGTTTATTTGGAGTGGTTATGGAGGTTATTATTACAAGGCATATGAATGAGGATCACAAATGTGACATAGCATGCTCTTGTACTTGGTCTCCTTTCTATTTTTGGAGGTTATTCTTAAAGGACACATGTGGAACGTTTCTTCTTGATATTTTTGGTTATTCTTGGAGGACACTTATGGAGACATTTCTTGCCATTCTTGGAGATATATGTTATGGACTTTTAGCATGGTCAAAACCCTAATTCACTCTTATCTCCTTGAATTTGCTTTGTGGAGATGGTCCACATGCTATTTCTTGTGGAGCACTCCATCCACTTGGCATATTGCTGCATTCTTTCTTATGGAGCACTCCATCCACTTGGCATCTTGCTCCATTTATCCATGGATTTGGTTACTATGGAATTCACAAATGTGGAGTGACTGCACGCATGAACACTGCTAGAGGGTGCATTCCATGTGGACACAAGTGTTATTAGAACTGGATCGATAATCGAAACAGTCAACAATAGAAATGTGAATCAGATCAGAACCAAGAAAAAACAAGACCAGAAAAGCGATCTACCAAAATATACATAAAACATTCACATGTATCCATATCAATCCAAACCATTTATACACAGATATGCAAACTCATTTATATAGCAAGCAAGAGTTCATATAACCAAAATAGCATTGATGCAAGACATTAGTGAACCAAAATACATCAACAAAGAGGCTCTAAATGACCTCTAGAGTCCAAAAATAAGCATAGTGTGATGGTACTAATGAATAACTACATAGAATCATCCAAATCCTCATCCTTAGATTGACTAGACTCTATAATGGGATTTCGACTTAATTCCCCTTTTGTTGCTTTTTTTTCGGTATCATGCTTTGTACTATACAGTGTTCCATAGGGACACATCCCCCGAGGTGGGAGAAGCGCCCTACAAATTTCCCACACTCCAAGGACAGGGAGCGCCTGGGGAAACGTTTCCCCACATCCCCCTTTGGGGATACTTGAGAAACGCATGAGGAAACATCCATGCCTTGGAGCCTTGCTTGTCAATGTCATCACCTTCAAGCTTGACACATGTCCTTTTGGAGTGTAATGCACATGTGTGGACCTACTTGTTAGATATAGGTTGCTTGTAAGGGTTATGCCCGCTTTATACTATTGGCCTTCCCAAACTCTCATATAAATCATCATCTTGTGTTAGACATGTGAGGAGAGTAGCAGCTAATCTCTCTCTCACTCTCTCTCTCTCTCTCTCTCAAGCTTCTTTGTATCATCTTTCTTTGGCTTGAGCACCAAGGTTCTTGGAGAGTTTCAAGGTTGTTTTATGGTTATGGTTTCATCCTAAGGAGGTAAAGAAGATAGGGTTTACCCTAAAGGAGATTGAGGAAGAGGAAAGGAGACATCTTGGACACCTGTAAGAGTCAAGTGTTGAAGCCCAAAGAGAACTTGCTTGTGTTGATGCTTGCTTGTTGGAAACCTTTGGTGGTAGAAAAGGTTTCTTGGTTTTCCCTAGCTAGGGTTTTGAAGAGCTTGACGAATTGTACCCCAGCTTCTGATAAGCTGTGAGTATGTATATGTACTTCATTTCTATTATATATGTATGAAGTTTCCAGCAGTCCAAAATTGTGAAATTGCAGAGTTGATTTTCAGCTCACATTGTCTTCTTGATGGGTAATTTCCAGCACTTGTTGTTCATGCCGATTTGGCATAACATATGGCTGAAAGGGTTAAGTGATTCAACATACATCTTGATAATAATGTAGCAAACCTAGTGCTGTAAATCTATTGTAATCAAAGTGATTTCAGATCTGATTTATGCTTGGAAAAATGTGCCCTAAGGGCTGAAACTTGTTGGAATATACTTGGTATGTTTTCTCTCAGGTTAGTCTGTTTGGTTGAAGTGAGATGAAATATCGTCCACTGTTTGCTGCTGTAAATTAATATTTAAGATCAGCTGTATGGCCAAATTTCACAAGGAATAGATCCAGGAAAATTTCCTTGTCAGGTGAAATTTCTGAATTTGCAATAGAAGTCATTTAAGTTCAAAATTTCTACATGGGCATTCCTTTTTGAAATGGCATTTCTCCTTCAGAGATGTGCGATTCATGTCTTCAAAGGCCGCATAAGAAGCTTCAGAAGTGGTATTTAAAAGACTTGTTGTTTGCAGGGAATATTACAGTGGTAACAAAGATTCTTCAAGCTAGTCATGTCTATGATAGCTCCTGCTGGTTTCCCTTATTAACACATTCAGGAAGCTACATAAACTGTTAATGCAGTAATTGTGGCCTAGGCTTAGGAGTAACAGAAGGCTTCTTATGCTCCCACAGAATTTTTGCATTCTTCCAAAGGAAGAAGGTGAGCTAGCCCCAACGGATATTGCTACTAAGGGTAACATTTTGGTTGCAAAATGATCATAAGATGTCTGCAACGTGAGAGCCCTTAGAAACAATTGATTATTTGCAGTATCATGAATTGCAGCACATATTTGAGTAACATAAGAGCCCCTTTTAGCTTCTGTAATATCATCGATTCACTACAAGGTTTTGTAATTCAGAAGTCCCTTCTTTTGAAGAGAATATGGGAATCTTGGAAGGAAGTCTCTACTTTGTTAAAATTAAACCTTTCAGGGGTCAGACATGGATGTGACCTTTCATACAGGTCAATTTGGTCTTAGAAAATTTTGGGCATGACAATTGTTCATGATCCAAGACACCTATCCAAGAGAGTGAGCGGAAAAAGAGTGGTCATGTGGAGGGAGCTTTGTGACCCTAGTCATCAAGCATGGAATCATTGGTGTATTTTTACTATTTAGCTAGGGAAAAATTCTTCTTAAATTCAGATAAAGACACGATATCCGATCTCTATGTCCCCACTGTCAGAAGAGGGGCTGTAGAGCAGCCAAAGATATTTGGAACTGGCTAGTGTCTTGTTATGTTGCTGATAATATGCATAGGCAATATCCATTGGAAAGTTGCATTATGGGCTGACTTCACCTCTAGTCAAAAGCCACTTTTCTAGAATATGACAGTGCATCTGGAAGTCAAACCTTTTTGTTCTTTAGAAAGCTAAGTGTACATTGGTTTTTAATGGGTCACCATCTTGTGACTTGTCAAAATCAGTCCTGTCACAATTAGCTATCTTAGTTAAGGCCAGTATTAGAAACTCTAGAAAAAATGCAAGATGTCTAGATCTTGCATCAAATGGATCTCATTTATCCTTCATCTGCCCTGAGGGATGTTAATCATAGTGATGTAACATCCATATTTTATCAGATTAGCAACATTTTTGTGCCAACTAAAGTTAGGTTGAATATATCAGAGCTTGCAAATGGTCTCTATGTAATTTGATATAAAGAGGAGACTTTGAATTGTAGATTCTGGAATAATAATGTGGCCTGGGCATTTTAAGGTGGATTGAGGCACAATTCCTGTTTGAGGATCCTTTGAGGTGGAAGGCTGCAATTCTAGGAGATTGTTGGATGAGTAGGAATGATGGCAAGGATTTGTGGATTACCATTCACTTGATAAGTCTATGTTTATGGAGAGGCAAAGCTACCTTTTGTAGTGATGCATCCAAATTAAATCACGGATAAATCCATGTGTTTGAAGCCAACTTAGCCAAAAAGGTATCATCTAGATCAGCTATTTTTCGTTCAGATATTAATACATTAGAGTTTGGGGATAAAGCCGGCATGTTAGCCATACTCGCTTATATTGGGTGAGGGAGCTCTAAAGATTTACCCTGCTGTCAGACATATAGTAATATGCATTTCAAAATAAAGAAGCCATTAGATCCAAAGAGAAATTAAGACCTCCTCCTGCAACTTCTTTTCCCCCAGATGCAACTTATCTGTTGAATGCACATCTACACTGGTAGGTTCATCCAATCTGATCTTGAGATCCTCCAAGTTTCCTTTCAGAATTTCCTCCCTTTTATTTGCTTTCATTGGGTCACTTCCATGCTTAGAAGAAAGATCCGGTAGTTTATTTTTTGCCTCCGAGTACTCTATAGTTAAATCGTGATTTTCTTTAACCAAGTTGGAGATCTGCAAGAGAAGGAAAATGACAAGACTCGTGAGATATCCTCCCAAAAGGCCGGAAGTCCTTTTAAGATGACCCTGTTCATCTAAAAAGGAACTAAATAAATCATCCATGCAATTTTAAGAATATTAATATACTGAGAACTAGAAGCGACCAGATTAAAATAAGGACACTACATGTTCCGAGCTAATAACAGTGAACACATGGTAATTTTTCCGGACAAGAGATTAGTATCTCCATTACAAAAGAGTTCCAGGTAGCTGTATTTTTTATCTTTCAACCCTTTTGAGTGTGATATTATATCTATATATATATATATATATATGAAAATTTCCATCCCGCATTGGGAATAAAATATTTAGATCAAAGCTTTCAAGAAAAAAAAGGGTAAGTGAAAACCTATTTCTCAGTAAGAGTGACCTAAAACGGGTTAATAAACCAGAGATCGCATTAGAACAGTGAATGTCCTAGTGCCAACCCACCACAGGTTCAGGTTGGTAGTATTTAAAAATAACAAGGAAGTAGATCACTTTAAAGTTTAAACATGCACATCCACAGAAGATGTGTAATTCCTCTGCTTACTTCTGGATAACATAAAATAGAATTGAAGGCTAAATCTGAAGATAAGCAACTTAATTAAAGAAACTACAATGAAATAATATGCAACTTCAAAAGTGAGGAAACAGACCTTTTTATGAAGTCTTTGTCTTTCATTTGCCAGCTGTTCAGTCAAGGTAATTATGTTCTTAGTTGTAGAGCTAACCAAGTCAGCAGTTGACTGTTTCTCAGTCTCAACCTCATCTAAACGTTTCTGTATTGCATCCATGTGGACCTGGAGACGTGCAAGGTCATCATTCAACTTCGAATTCTGCTTAGCTAAAGCCACTGATCCTGCTTCAGCAGTATCAGCTCTGCTTTTTTCAGCCACAAGTTTGCCTTGAAGGTCTTGCAGTACAGTTTTCATCTCAGACAACTTGCCATACAGTACCTGCAATTCAACCCCCACTGCCAGCGATGATACAGATGCCTGTGATGCTTGATAATCAGATTCTTTGACACAAGCTACGAGTAAATTCAACTTCTCACTTAATCTTTTAGCTTCAGAGTCTGTGCGTGCATAGTTCTCTTTTGCTGCTTGCAAGTTAATTTCTGCATCATTTGCTTGTGACTCAAGCAATTGTTCAAGTTCCTTGCCTCTTGTTGTTGCAAGTTGTATAGTTTTATCCTGCATCAACAATTTTTCCTCAAGCTCTTTCAACCTAGTTCCCAGCTGAATTTCCCTCTGTGAAGCAATCTTCAGATCTTGTTCAAGAGTATCTATTTTTTCTTGTGCATCTTTTGAAATACCTCGGAAAACCTGAGCTAAATTCTCAACCTCGAAAATTCTATTAGTTAAGTTCATTTCCATCTCTTCAGAGCTGGATATCTTATCTTGTGCAACAAGCAAGACTTTTTGCAGTTCTTGTTCCTTCTGCCTTGAAGCCTGTAGTACAGTATCAAGGTCCTTGATTCTCAACAAGTAGTCATCTGGCATTTCTGCATGTTTCAAATCATCATTTGAATGCTTTAACAATTCCTCAATCTTCAACGGTTTTGTTTCTGTTACATTCAGAGTCTCTTTTGTTTGCTCATTGTAACTATGATTTTGGGGGAGCCCTGAAATTTCATTTTGGAGTAAAGTTACAATTTGCTCTATTTCTTTTGTCCTTGAGTCAGATATTGCAAGCAAGTTATCTAATTCCACAACCCTTCTGAAAGACTCAACACAGTCTTCCTCATTCTGTCTTGCAAGTTCTTTATATTCTTCACATTTGACAAGTGATAACTTCATCTGTCCCTCTAAGTCGACAACCTTCTCTTTTAAGACTTGTAAATTTACTTCAAGTTTACTTAACATAGACTGTGCACCATTCAACTCATCTTCTTTCAGAGACCTGATTTTAATTTCTTGCTGTAGTAGTTCTGATTGCATGTTCAATTTATCTTCCACTTCTTTTCTCCTGAGCTCAGCATCTGCTAACTGCTCTTGCAAGGTCATTTCCTTTTGTCTCAAGGCCAAAGTGTATTTTGTTATATCCCCCAGCATCTCTAGTAAGTTGGCATCCTCCTTGAACTGGAAGACCTCAGGTGCAGACTCACTGAGCTCCATTGTCAATCTCATGCATTCTAATTCAAAAGCCCTGAGTCTTTCGTGGTCCTTAAGAGTATTATCTCTTTCCTTGAAAGTCATATTCAACATTTCATCAGGAAAAGCATTTTTCTCTTCCTTTTCTCTTCCATGCATTGATTCTGTTTCTGGCTCCACAGTAATTTGTTTAGGAAGATCAAGATTCTCAAAATCAGCAGCTTTATCAGCTAAATTTGAAATTCCATTTACTATGGGTTCTGCTTCACCACACTCTTTGTTAGCCTGAAATCAAAAATGAAGATCTAGATTAAAATCTAGTAAACTTCAAGATTTATTGGAAACAGTGAAAATAGTATCATATCCAGATTTTAAAACATGTTTAATAATAGAAATTCTATAACATGGAATTAATTGAATATAAGTAAGCCAGAGCTAGCTCATTAAGAGAATTCCAGTTTTGTTTTTTAGTTCTCAAAATGCATTGCTTATAAAACAATCACCAAATTTCAAATATTTGGAAAGGGGTCATTCTACTCTGTAGCCAAATTGAAACACATTTTGCAAAGATAACACTATATCAACTTCATAATAACACGGTAAAATTACCTCAGAAATCGACTCTGAAGTATCTTCAGAAAACTTATCAGTGTCCATGGAATTTCCATATGCCTCATTTGCGCCAAACTGTGTGATTTCTGACCCTTCAACGGTCTCCATTTCAATTTTTCAAGTCGTGTCCTGGGCAAGTATTTGTTTTTCTATTTTTAAGTATGGCCTATGTAACAAGCACATATATTTTCCAACTTTACTCTATCACCTTAAATATAACTGCCTGCTTCAGCTGCAACCACTAGTAAACTAATCCTTTCTGCAAAAAGTTTTCTGATAAGAAAAAAGTTCAAAACAAAGCTCAGAATTTTGAATTCATAATTTCGGAAGATATCTGTGGTACAGAAAATAGAGAGCCAGTATTCAGTGAAAAGTACATCAAAGTTGTATGCCCACAATATCGAGAAACTAAACAGCCAGCAAAGACACATTTGGTTTACCAATAGCATTGCAAATACATTGTTGCATTCTATATACACAATTTTTGGACAGATTTTTCCATTATACTTGATGGATCAATACACCATGAGTCCATGACATATCAATAGTTATCTGTAAAAGCCTAACAGATAATAAAAAGAAACAATTCGTGTAATATTTAGTAGATTATGCATCTCTGCTATGTTCAATCACATCCCAAAAAAATATTGGCCAAAACAAGCAAAACAAGGACCAAAAAGCAACTCACTTGAGTTAATCACAAAAACCATAAATTGCAATTAACCAAAGATTCAAAGCAGGGTGGAACCTATCAGGCAGTGGCATTTTCTTATTTTAATTATCTTTCACATTCTCTACATCATGTAAGGGCATTTAGAACACTCTTATTTGAGATTTGGGACATCATCAAGGAAAGTGACCATGTTTAAGGCTGTGCTACATTTATGACTGGATTTATGGGATACACTCATTCTGTTTTATGAAGGGGTAACAGGAACAGGGGGCACAGCAATGCATCTTTTATTACACTAATAATAATCATATTTAAGTTCAGCATGATAGGACCAAAGACAAATTACGGTGGCCTACTCACCCATTATAAGCAAGGAGAGCCAGCATATTGGCTTTAGCTCCAAGTTCGAGATAGCCTGTATCTTTCCTAACACATCAATTCCAGCTCTGAACTGAGCTGCTAAATAAGCCTCAAAGCCTGATAGTTCTCCCAAATCAGGCGGTCAGAGTGTCCATGAGCATTTGTCTTGCATCTCCACCTCCACAAAATAGAAGGCCAGTGATACAGATGGTAAACCAAAGTCCTCTACCATTAAGTTGGATCATCCATTTTTCTCTTAGAATTACCTCTTTCTATCTAAATCATACCTTGGAAAACATTTTCAACTAAGTCTATGGCAATTGGAGTCATGCTTAAGAGAAGTTTGACCAGTATCTATTTAACTATGGATGCACATAATCAGTCAATGCTTTATAAGTGTGGATCAGTGCAGGTCAAACATTCAAGGAGCAACCCTTTGCACAGTTCAGAGTAGAAAACAATGTTGTGTCGTGGATGAGATAAAATTTAGGTCATACAGTCCATCACTGTGGCTTGGTCCCGCAATCTCGCATTGTGACCTGGCCATGCAGAATGAAACTCTCACGTTTAAATTTAATCTTGCACCTTGGCACACTAACCTTTTTGCAAATGCAAAAGTTCGACTATGCATTATACTTTTATTTTGCACTTTTGTGTTTTATCTTTTGTACTTCAGTATTCAAATTTCAACTGTATCATTGTAAATAATTCATAAGTGACATGGTCTTTTGTACTTCAGTCTTCACCATAATGTGCAAATCTTCGATTTTGGTTTTGGTTCAACTTATAGTGTCATTTTGCCCAATGTGATGGCTCCTTGCAACTCTGCTCAAGATTCACCTACTCTTAGGCTCCAAATATTGCTCAATTGCTAGCAAATCAGCAGTTAGGTAACGAACTCTTCAAAGAAACCCTCCAAACCCTTTAACAAGCTCTCCAATAACACCAGTCTACACTTGAAAGGTTTTCACCCCTTTGATAACAATGTCCACACCTCTCCACGCTTGTCATCATGCTCCAACATTTTTTGTTCTATTTAACTATCCAGCATTTTTTGTTTCATTTAACGATCCACTTTCAAACTCAAGCACACATAAAGAATCTCATATCCACTTTCAGACACAAACACATGTAAAGAATCTCATGAGACAAGGCAACCTCAATTGAAATCTATTCTTATGCCTACAATTTTATGGGATCAATTACTGCAAAATCTAGCACTTTACTGCAAAGCCTAACTATGCACTCTACATTAAGAGCAACAATGGGATAGTCACCACTATCACCTTAGCGATTGTTCCCCTGCTATTCTATGGTCAAATACTATCCACACAAGGGAGGGTTCCCCCAACAGATCTTAGGGATTAGATAACTGAGTGCTCCCAACTAAATACCCCTAACAGTTTTACTATAAACTACACCCAAAGATGAATGTTGAATAACTAGGGTTCCAAGTGAGATAAGATGTAATTCCAAGGCAACAAGTTAAAAGGACCTTCACAGCTAAATCTAGAGGGCTTAACAAGTCCTAGAGAGGCTCAAATAGGTTCCCAAACACATGTTATCTTTAAACTACAAATTGTTGTTATAAACTAAGGCATATAATTAACACAGTTACAACATGCAAATATTATAACAGAAATAATAGAGTACCCTAAAATTGAAAATAGACAAGTGATAAATAAACTAGGAAATAGGTTACAGCAATTTTTCAATAACTGAAAAAACATAAAACGGCATGAAAAACCCTAGACATAAGCCCTGATTTATAGCTGAAAAATGTTGAAAAATGTAACTAGGTTCGGTCTTCATAAATATGAAATGTAATTTTGATTCTTGGATATTGTAAAATGACAGAAAATTATTATTATTATTTTTGGAGCATGGATTTCATGCTCAAGGTCTTTTATTTTATAGGTCAAGCACCCATCAAGTGCTTCTAGGGTTTGTCCTAGGTCAAGAAGTCAAAAGAGTCAATGTCATTAGTTGAAGACCCCATCAAGCACATTGTAACTTGTAAAGAAAATTATTTTTAAAAGTGTCAAAATACCCTTCAAGACCAAGTCAGACTGGCAATTAGGAAGTTGGCCTATTTTGGAGAAGCCACGTCCACCTTGAGAAGCCTATATAAAGGAGGGAACTCGACCTCCTTGACACACATTCATCACTCACTCATTCAAGCAAAAGGAGAAGGGCAAGGCAAGCAAAGGAAGAGGACGAAGAAAGATTGTTTTTGGGCTAATTCTCTCTCACACATGCGAAGAAGAGAAGCTAGGGTTTGCTGCTTCAAGGTCGAAATTCTCTATCTGCTGGAAGAGGATCAAATCTACTGGAAGAAGGGTCTACTAGGTCATCTACTAGCCCTAAACAAGGAAGCAAGGAAAGTGAAGTTGTTGGGAGGCCTTGGAAGGCTAATTTCACTCACGTGTGGATGCAGTAGCAATTGCAGGGGGGCGAAAATTACAGACCTACAGTAGAGGCCGAAATTTTGAAGTTGGGGGTCGAAGTTGTGCTATTGGAAGAGATTTGACTGGGTTTGACCTGGACAAGGGAAGCACATCATTCAGAAAGGTTGGACTTGGTCTTGGAGGGTATTGGTCTTGGTCTAGACGTATTAGAATTCGTCAATTGAAGAATCTATAAGAAGAGAAGAGATTTTGCAGGTTTTCTCTCAAGTGGAAAGGTTTTGGGTCTAGCTTGCGGCCTACATTTTGTATTCTTGTGTACTATTGTTCTTCTTGTTTTGGTAGTTGTTTGATGTTATTCGAGCATAATAATGAGTGAAGAAGCTAATAAAGTAAGAAAAAGTAAAAAGACATCACAAGCAGTTATCATAGAGAGAGAAATCACCTTAACTATTTCCCTATAGATTTCGCAATATGGTATCAGAGCTAAGGTTTGCAGAGGGCATTATGAAGATCTTTACTACATTGAAGAAGTTTCTAAACAAGTGTTCAAAGGTGGCAAGTCATCTCAAAAAAGGCATCAAAGAAGGTATGGAATCTCCTATTTACTCCAAAGAAGGAACTGACCAAGACAAAGGTGATCGATAGTGGAGCATTAGGACACATGACCAGTAATAACAAGCAACTAAAAACATTGTCAAAAGGAAATTCTTACTTCGTAGATCTTGGTGATAATAAGAGCTATCATGTGAGAGGAATTGGATCAACCTCAATAGAGTTGGAGAATGGAGCCAATATTCACCTCAACAACATCCTAAATGTTCCAAGTCTGCATAAGAACTTACTCTCCATTTCAAGCCTAGAAGATAAAGGTGATAGAGTGGGTTTCATTGATGGAAAAGTTGTAGTATGGGGTAAAAACTCAAGCATAGAAAATGCTAGAGTGATTGGGATTCGTGAAGGAAGACTCTACAAATTTCTATCTCCTCTTGCTCAAGCTTTAGTTCACATTGAAATCATCCCATGTGAACTTTGGCAAGAAGATTCGGTCATCTCCATTTCAAAATCCTTCCATCTCTAAATTCAATAGTAGATGGAATCCCTGAACTGAAAGAAGACCACGAAGGCGTATGCAAGGGATGTGCATTGGGTAAGAACACCAAGAGACCATTTGGAAGCAGTGCTTCACGGCCAAAAGAAATTTTGGATCTTATTCATTCCAATGTCAGTGGTCCTATGTCCTAAATCACTTGGACGTCATCTATATTATGTCACATTTATAAATGACCCTTCAAGGAAAACTTGGGTTTACCTAATGAAATCCAAGGATGAAGTATTTACCAAATTTCAAGAATTCAAAGCTGAAGTAGAGAACCTTAAAGAAAGAAGAATCAAGATATTAAGATCGAATAATGGAGGAGAATACACATCTAAGGAAATCATAGCTTTTTGTAAGGAGTCTGGGAATAAGAGGTAGCTAATAGACCCATATAATCGCGAACAAAATGGAGTTGCAAAAACGAAAGAATCGATCCATTGAAGAAAGTGTAAAAGCAATGTTACATGATCAAGATTACCGAAATTTCTATGGGGTGAAGCTACCAAGGCAGTAGTATACATACAAAATTGAAGTCCCCACCGGTCACTAGATAACAAAACTCCCGAAGAAGTGTTCACTAGGAAGAAACCAACCGTAGATCATCTCTGAATTTTTGGTTGTTTTGTCTATATTCATATACCTAAGGACAAAAGGAAGAAGTTGGATCCATCTGGCATGAAGGGAACGTTTATGGGCTACAGTAACTCTTCTAAGGCCTATAGGATCTACATAAAGGAAGGATATGTGATATTTGACAAAAGTACCGCATTCAAGAAATCAAAGGATCTCCCTATAAACTCTAATGATGAAGAACTTCTGATGTTTGAAGAAGAAGTTACTAGGGAAGAAGAAGCAAACCATGAAGATGAAGGTCCCTGTGAACCTATATAAGTTGTGATAATCCCTGAAACTAGAAAAAAACCTATCTGGTTGGAGTTTACACTTCTAGATACAAAAGGTCATGGAGCAGCTCAAGGTACATTCATGGAAAGCAAGAAGCCCAAACAATATTTTGGGTATGCAACCTACATGACAAAGCTAATAGAAGCAGAGCCATCCACTTTTGAAGAAGTTGTCAATCACCAAGAATGGAAGGATGCCATGAATGAAGAATATCAGTCCATAATGAAGAATGGAGTTTGGGAGATTGTACCAAGGCCTGAAGACAAATCCGTGGTAACTTCCAAAAGGCTCTACAAGATCAAACATGCAGCAGATGGAAGTATTGATAAATATAAGGCAATATTTGTGGCTAGAAGGCATCGACTATGAAGAGACATTTGCTCCAACAGCAAGGTATACAACTATTCATTCGTTGGTCTATTTGGCAGCATCAATCGGATGGAACATCCACCAAATGGATGTCAAGACTGCATTCCTGAATGACACAATTGATGAGGAAGTCTATATAGAACAACCCTTGGAAATTGAAGTTAAAGACAGAAAGGCATGTGTCTGAAAATTGAAGGCATTATATGGCCCCAAGCAAGCACTAAGGGCGTGGTATGCTAGGATGGATGCAAACCTACATAGATTGGGCTTCACAAAAAGTTGATCCAAACATTTGTATTAAGGTTGTGAAGGAAGAGTTGGTAATCATTCTTCTGTATGTGGATGATCTTCTCTTGACAGGTGTGGAAGGTCGAATTGAAGAGTGTAAGAAGCAACAAGCAACAGAATTTGACATGAAGGATCTAGCGTTGATGCACTACTATTTGGGACTGGAAGTTTGGCAAGGACCTGATGAGATTTATCTAGGTCAAGGAAAGTTTAGCAAGGACCTGATGAGATCTATCTAGATCAAGGAAAGCATGTGATCAAGATGTTGATGAGGTTTGACATGATGGATCACAAACCAATGACAACCCCAATGATCACAAACTTAAAAAGACTGAGTTATGAATCGAGCCACGTGGATCCTTCCAAAGTATAGTCAACTGATTGGCTCACTGATGTACTTGACGAATACTCAACCAGGCATATGTTTTGCAATAAATGTTCTCAGTCAATTCCAAGTGGAGCCAAGGCATGATCATTGGATAGTAGCAAAACATATACTGAGATATATGCAAGGAACCATCCACTATTGCCTGAAATATGATAGAACGAATGATGTCCACTTGATTGGATATACAAATTCCTATTAGGGAGGCAGTGAGCAAGATGGAAGGAGCACTACAGGAGAATGTTTTAGTTTGGGATCCCCCATGATCTCATGGATGAGCAAAAAGCAAGAAACAGTTGCTTTGAGTAGTGCTGAGGCTGAGTGTATTGCAGCGTATGAAGTAAACAGAGAAGTTGTCTAGTTAAGGAAGCCACTATCCGACCTATTTGAAGGATCAATGGACCCTACAGTGATACAATGTGATAACACCTGTTGTGTACGATTGTCTGAAGACCCAATATTCCATGGAAAGACAAAGCATATCAATAAGTATCACTACATTTGGAAGCTAGTACAAGATGGTGTGTTGCAATTGCAACTACAATACATCTCCACCAATGAGCAGGTAGCTGCAACACACCATCCTCTAATAACTAAACAAAACTAAACAAAATAATAAGCCTCTCTTACCCCACATGTGTGAGATGAAAGGCCTTTGGGGATGACATCATCCTCTAAAAGGTGCATCTCTCATCAAAATATGCCATGGATGCCACAATAAGATGCTCCTCATTACAAAAGCCACATCTCCTCATCAAAAGGTGTCCAAAAATAAAGCAAAGGCTCCCTCAAAAAGACGACATCATCAAAATTGGCTCGCGTCATCACTCTAAGCCACATGGAGGAGACGTCATGGAGCGAGAGCATGACACCATCATGCAAAGCAATTTACAAACCCCTCCAAAGGGGTCTCAAGTCATCGTCACCATCAAAACATTCCAGAAACAATGCAATGAACATCAGGAAGGTGCACTGCCAACCTAGGGGCATCTTGTCATCTCTAGGGTACATCAACTCTCTAAGCAACATCTTGGCTCAAATGTGGAGCATTTTAGGTCCTTGAGCGAGAAGACAATGTCATCAGTTATGTTGGATACATTCCAAGGTTGGTTGAATTTGTAACTATGGTCGGTCTTCATCAAGGTTACTTGGGAGCGAGAGTGAAAGAGGGGGAGAGGGAGCAGGAGCGAGGAGCGACATTTTCAAAAGCTCCTGGTTCAGGAGTGAATTTTTATATAATATATATTTTTATATATTTTGATGCATATATGTCAACAATGTTGAAGAATCTAGGGCAATGAGATGTAGAGTGATTCTTCGAGACTAGATAACAATTTGTGAAGTCTTTTTACAATTTGTCTTTGTTAACTTAATCTTCCTCTTCTCTTATTAATGCATGTGTGTGCACTTCATCAAACTGCTATCAAAAACATAAAACAAGAACACAAGATATTGACTCTCTGCCAAGGCCAAAACCTCTCCTCTTGAGAGGAAAACCCTTCGGTAAGTTTTCTCTTATTGAAGCTTCTTTCTTGATCAATGCCAAACCCTGGACCCTTAACTAGAAGATCCTCCAAGCACAAGTCAAGTCCTTCCTTTTTCTCTGCACTATGTTTCCCCGACACTTTGTCCACCTTCTTCTGGCACTTCGTCCTCCTTCCGACACTTCGTTCTTCCTTCCACTGTTAGTAGTCCTTCTAGAAGAGACACTTATGTTTTGTACTTAGTGAGATCCTTCACCTAAGGATACTCCTTCCTTCTCTTGACCAACAAAGTTCCTTCTTGGTGTATAGTTGTAGCCTTTGTGTGACAACACTGCAGCCCTAATTCTCACACGTGTGAGACGTCTTGTTGATGTTATATGGCTCCTCTTTCCTTCGCTTGAGGTCCTTCCTTCTTCGCTTGGATAGGAGGCCTAGTAGGCCTAGTTTATAGCCCAAAGGATGAGGTATGTTGGGAGGTGACTTGTTGTTGTCCTAACCGCAGATAGACCTTCCTTTTCTTCGCACGTGTGGTTGGTATTAGCCCTAAAACAGTCCTAAAACCTTCGCTCTTCCTTCTTGCTTCTTCGCTACACTAGAGGCTCCTTCTTCGTCCCTTTCTTGGCTTCTTTTTCGGTCCTCTATCTTCGTTGATTTCAGAGTGAGTTGCTTGTCGTTTGAGGGAGTGGACAGCATCTATATATAGAGGATTATCCCTCCTTTAGGCCGACTTGCAGCCTTGAGGCCGACTTGACTTCCTTTGCTTCGATGGGTGCTTTTAATGGTGCCACTGCTTCTTTTGATGGTGTCTTGCTAGGAGGAGACTTGACTTTGCTTGGAGGTGTCTTCTTTGACTCTTATACATAAATATACATAATGTAACATGCCCTTAAGGTCTTCAACTAAGTTATTTTGACTCTTTGACTCACTTATAGCACTTTAATATCTGTTAGACCTACTTCAATGAGCAAGAAACTCATTGACATATATTATAAAAATAATATTTCTTTTCTTGAATAAACATAAATATCAAAAGCACATTTATGAAGACCAAACCTAGTTACATTTCCTTCAACACTCCCTCTTAACTAGGGAGGTATTCATACAACATTACAAGGTGTTTGGCTATTATCAATCTTGAAGAATTCACATAAGAGAAATCGGATTGGCAATCTATCTGTTATAGCATCATAGTAACCAACACTGTATCCACAACAAGGCCTTGACTGACAGCTCTATCTCTCAATAGATCAAAGCACAATGTTGGTGAGACCAATGACATATAGACACCATAGTCATTGTCTCTCAAGGTACATACCTACCCAGGTGTTCACTAAGTATGACCTTCTAGGACTATTCTTATCTTGGGTTCCCAACCCTCAAAGAATATCGGTCCTCTTGCCTACTCTTGTCTTGGATGCCTTACCCAATCCTCCCATTCTTTCTTCACAAGTGAGGACAAGAATGTTGTGTCTATTCCTTCCTCTAGAATGAGGAAGACCTACCCAAGTTTCCTTTGACAGGTAACTTGCCTAGGTTCCTTTGAGAACATGTCAGAACTCTCTCTTAGCTAGGGACTTGTCCATACATCAGCAACTTCTTCTTTGTGGGTCCTTTAGCTGCTCGATTTTCTTCTTTCCTTCAATGTCATGAAGTCTTTGTTCGAGCTTCCCTTTTGGTAGGGCACCATCCATCGATCTCTTTCCTTCTTGGTTAGTCATGTCATTCATTCATGGAAAGTGGCCTTCTTGTCATGTATCAGGTTCTCTTGTCATCTGGTCATTCTTTGCCATCTTGTCTATGCTTCGGACTACTCGTCACATGGATGTTTCTTTGTACTTGCTTGTTCCCATGCTTTGATCTAGTAGCCCTTCATGACTTCATCCTGATATTGCTTCAACATTAAATGGTGCTTTTGTTGGATGGCTTTTTCATCATGACATCTTCGTAGAGTAGAATCAGTTATCTGTATCTTTCATATCTCCAAGGCCTTCATAGGTGTCAAGGGTCCTTTGATCTTTTTCTTCCTTTGTCAGAGTTGTCATGCCTTCTTTCGGGAGATGTCTTCGATGTATCTTGTCAGATAGTGATTCTTTGTGATCATGGTGTTCTTCACATGCTTGATCTCTTTCTTCATTTGCTTCTTCATGGAGCGATTGGTCAACCACCTTCTACTGCTTGTGGGAGAACTTCTTCATTGCTTGCTTCTAGGACTAGTCAGCGTTTCTTCTTCACAGGCTTCTTAGTCAGCAATTTTATACTCCTTATGTGAGTATTTCTTTTTGTTGACCTTCATTGTATTGTAGTACATGCCTTTGAGCATGTCATTGGTGAAAGAGATTCTTCCCTACTTGATCATGTTATAGAACTATTCTGATGACTCAATAATATACATATAATAACATGACTACACGTTGATGCATACATACCTCATCTTGATTCTCCTTTAATCATCTTAGATTCATTTGGTTGTCCTTGGTGTGGCCCTTCTTGCTTCATCTTAGCTTGCCTTCATATCATCCTTTTCTTGAATCCCATGAATGGGATTCCCAATGAGACATCTCCTTTTGTTTATGAATTTTCTTTTGAAGATTCCATCATAGGATCTTGAAGACCCTTACCCTGCAAATGTTTCTTTCCTTTTGATGATGGAGGTCTCCAAAGATTCTTAATCATGATCAATTTTCTTTCATTGTGAATGAGGTCCTATTCTAGGTATGCTCCTTCTACATGAATACCTTGAGCTATATCTACCATGCTCCTATATTATAGAAGATATTTCTAACCTAGCATTTAGTTCTATTTATAAATGCTCCTTTTACATGAGTATTTCGAACTCTATGTACATCATGCTTCTAGATTCTAGAAGATGTTTCTAACCATGCAATTTTATTCTATTCCTGCATGCTCCTATACTACTCAAAACTTTGAAAGAAGACTTTAAGTAAAGAAGTAGACTTAGTCATAGCAGAGATCTGGAGGATCTTCCTTCTTTTGCTTCTTGTCTTCTTCTTTTATTTCTCGAGTCATATGAGCTTCTTCCCTTTTTTTCTTGTTGTTGTTGTCCTTCTTAAGTTTAGGACAATTCCTTTGTAGTGTCCATATTCTTGGCATCCAAAACATTGGATTTTGGACATGTCTTTGTTGTTTGTTCTTCGTGGACCAAATTTGCCAAAATTTCCCTTTCTCTTGGCCATGGTAGCAAAAGCTTGCTCCTTTGATCCGACATCTTCCTTAGCTTTGAGTCTAGATTCCTCTATCTTGCATAGAAACCACATTTCACTTAGTGTGGTAACTTCCTTCATGGCATATATGCTTGATGTGAAGTTACCCCAGTCCTTAGGTAGAGCATTGAGTACTACAGTTGTCATTTCTTTGTCAAACATGACTTCCCCTAGCTCTTAAAGTTGATCCCTCATCTCAGAGATTTTCATGAAGTAAGGAGCTATTCCTTCCTTTGTTATCTTCATCTTATACAATTCATTCCTTAGAGATATCACTTCTCCGGCTGTGGATACTGAGAATAGCTCTACTAGCTTATCATAAATTTATTTTGATGTCTCAAATTTGGAGACATAAGGAATGAGAGAATCCATGATAGACTCTATTAGAATCCTTTGAGCTCTTGTCTCATCCTTATTATACTCGGCTAAGGCTTGAGTTTGTTCCTTAGTAGGGATAGTGATATTCCCTTTGATATGTTCTAGAAGTTCCTTCTCCTTTAGAAGTAGATCAATCCTCTTCTTCCATGCAAGAAAGTTATTGTTACCTACCAATTTGTTGCTTTCCTTGCAAAAACACATTGATGTATATTCAGAAGGGGACATATACTTACTTGACAAATTTTGAAATGTAGTTAACTTTTTTTCGACTTGAAGTCTTGATGGCTTGCTTTCTATGAATCTTGATGTTCCTCAAGATGTTTTCTCCAAGTGGGATTGCTTGATGTGGGGATTGCTTGATGATGAGACTTGCTTGATGATTTCTGGCTTGACATAGGTCCCTCTTTGATCTGCTCTTATTTGTAGGTGCCTTTATATAAGGCTCTTCTTCTTGCTTTGTAGTCTCCCTTAATGAATGATAGATGATAGACCTTCTTGTCCTTGATGTGATAGAGACTTCTTGGCTTGTTGCTTCAACTTTTGTAGATGTCCTTCCTTGATGAGTGTTCTTGAGATGCCCTTTCCTTGATGTGTGACCTTAGCTCTAATACCATGTTGAAGAATCTAGGGTGTTAAGTTTAGGTATGTTCTATGCTAGAGCAATTTATTTAAATTTTCACAGGTAGCAATCACGTCATCATTACGATAAATTGCAAATAGAACATAAATACAAAATGCAGAAGACAAGCCAAGACAAGAGGACACAAGATATGGCGCGAGCCAGGGACAAACCCCACAATGTGTGGGGAAACCCTTTGATCAAATCTTCTTTTATCTTCAAAGTTCAGCAGAGAAAGAGAGAGAGAGTACATTTACAACAGAAGTCAATACTTTGACTTATCTAGATCTAGCATAGATCATTTTGTATCATGATGAGATCAGTTGAAGACATTCTGCTTACTGATTCTCAAGGTGACTCCTTCACCTATCATCGTTCTGCATCTCGTCCATTTGCTGCACCTTACTGTGTAGCACCATCATGCTGCCCATGATCATCATGCTGCTCATACATCAAGCTGTCCATGATCTACATCATGCTATCCATACATCGTGCTGCCCATGATCTACATCATGTTGTTGTCCATACTCTACATAGAGTGTCTTTCATGCCATGCCATGCCATGTCATTGAATATGCTGACACAATTCCACTAAACAGGACAGCATTCAGCTGATATGACAACGCATCTCCATGCTATGTGTATATCATTACTACAGTACTACAACATGTATTTGCCAGTATATATATATTGTCATGACTGCATTATTCATAGCATGTATGCCCATAGCTGCGTTATTCAACAACGTATATATGCATTGTTATTTATAGTAGCATGACTATGTTATACTAATGTCATGACTGATATTAGAATGCTATGACTGCGTTATTCATAACAACATGTATGCCCATAGTATAACCATTCATGAAGAAGCTGTGTATGCAACTACATGTATTACTGTGCGTATATATTCATTGTGTTGCTGCATATCCACCTGTGTTGAGTGTATATAACTGTGACAATGATATATGACCTGCAATATATATTCCACGTATCTCTACCATGCTGCCAAATCCAGGGTTTGCGTTGATGCATACATATTCCACGTATTCCTATCACGCTGCTAGATCCAAGGTATGACAGCATTCCATACATATGACTTCATTCCCATAGGCATGCTACAGCGTGAAGCATAAATGCACCTGCGTGTATTACTTATAATCATGCACTGCGTCTAGATACCAGCGTGTAAATCATGAATCATGAACAGCGTAATACGTATGTATTCGCATATATCTTGAACAGCATGATATGTCCAGCGTATGAACCATTATTACTTCCATTATGAACTGCGTATTATTCCATATGCTTTGACTGTAGTTCCTTTTTATTGACAGCGTATAACTGTATCTAGGGCATCACTTAACTGTGCGTATAATCACTAGATTAGGGCATCATATTTGTAGCTGGGCCATCATACTCTTTAGTATCTCTCCTTCTCCAAAAACCCAAGACGTGGAGAGGAGATCACCTAAAGAGTGTGTGAAAAATGACTTCAAGTCCTCACCAATTTATACTAAAAGTTGGATGATGAATAGACACGTCTATTGGGCTTCTGAGCCTACTCAAGTGCTGGTCGGCTTGATAATAATTACATAAACAAAATAAATTCATATCTCCATAAATACTTATCGGAATCGGATGATCTTTGGATCAATCCTACACCTCTCGACGAGAGGGATCCAATAAAAATATCAGCTGACATAAATAAGCTGACCCACATGGAGTTTGGCCCTAGTTGCCAATTTAACATGTTCTGAATCCAACAGGGCCCCGATACAGAGTAACTTTAGGAGGATCCAGGGCTGGCCTCACTCTGCACATAGCTTTACTCTCCAAGTCCACTCAAACAGCCAGTCATCCAATTAGAGACTTTCCTCCCCAACCTTGAATGTTGGGAGTGATGGTTCTCATTGATCAAGGGCTGTCCCTAGGATTTCAAAGCCAGGCCCCCTTAGCCCTGGGTATTATCCAAAAGACATTATGAAGCAGTGCATCAGTCCCTTCATAACTATGCTCTCTCCCTCTCTCCTCATTCTGCCTCTAACTCCGGCATGCCTTGCCATTTGCATTGTAGGCTCAACATGGTTTTGGTCATGGTTTTGTATCTGCAATATTTATTATGTTTCTTTTGACTAATTAGTTATCTCTTTCTTTGCTTTTAGTAGAGTAGTGATAAGAATTGCTTTTACACTTCCATCATGTATTCACATTGTCTGCAATTGTGAATTTTGAGTCACATTGACCAACTTTTTGGCCATTTGGTAGACATTAATAAAATTGTCTCATTTGATTTTATCTCATTACCCAACTATAAGACAGAAGCATGCTATTTTTTATTTTATTTCCATTTATTACTTGTACCCCAGTGCAATTTTTCTGGCATTTCCTTGTTAATGGTGTACTCATTATCTCCAGATTATGAAATCGGAAATCCTTGTAATCTTCAAAAAGGAAGCCACTTGGTTGTGAAATTTGTATAATGAATAAAAAAACGTTTTTGCTTATGAATTTTTACATGCTGTCTTGTTTCCACCTTCAGCTAACCAAATGTGATTTTAGTTTATTTCTATTTTTATTTTTTATAAATGATGATAGATGCAGCTAGCGACATACATATGGATATATCACAGAAACTTCAGGCCCACCTTCTGCAGGCTGTAATCTTTCATGAAGCTTCATCTCAAGTTACTGGTTCTGGTAAGTTCGCCTGCCTTGTGGAAGCTCTGAAATTCTTTTATAAACAAAATTATCATCACGTTTTGTTGCTTCATATCTAATACTATAGTAACATTATCTGCAGCAATCATTTGCAACACTTTGATGTCAAAACGAGGAAAAAAGAAGGCAATGCATGTTGCTCTGTCTAGTCGTCCAACTGAACGTAAGTATTACTATCAATTGCTGCATTTGAAAGTTTAAATTTTGATGCAGCTTGGAAAACTGCATTTTGGCAAAATATTAAAGAAACGGGAACTAAACCATCTAAAGTTAACCATATTGTAAAAGTGAACCATGACACTCAACAAAAAAAGAACGAACTGAAAGGATTTAGTTTGCATGGTTTGGTTTAGTTGAAACTTGGAATGGGGAAACTGTTAGGTGTTTCTGAAATTGATCTGAAAATGGGGCACTAAAGGCTTTTTGTCAAGCTTACAAGACCCTCTCCCATTTCCAAAGCTTGAATAGTCCCAAGATCTAGTGATTAACCAATTGTGGAATTAATAATGCTTGAAAATAGGTGTATGCTTGTGTTTGTTTTTAACTGTTAAATGCTTTAAGTTCACTTGCTTATGCTGATATAAAATATATATAAGAGTAAATAGAACAACAAATAAGCAGCAAATGCAATGCAGCAATAAGCAATAACACATAACAACAATATAATATGGAGTTCACTCAAAACTCTTGGGCTACGTCTCCTTGAGTTCTAGTCAACTCAACTAGACTTTCTAGGATTATGGCAAGAAATCTTTTACAAGTTCCACGCTCAACTCCATTGGTTTATACTGAACCTATGGGTTTAGAATGTCATCTTATCCCGCTGGCTGCCCTCACTTTGATGACAGATCTAGGTTTCTCTGGACTTGACTCCTTCGATCAGCGCTCTGTACGATCTTGCTCTAGCTTGCACCAACTCCCTCAGAATTCCCTTATTGTCTCTGGAATGCCTTCTTCTGTCTTCAGCGCACTCTGGACACCAGCAACTGGTTGATCATTTCGACCCTTTTGCTGTTCTTGTAGCTTCACTACGGCTCCATGGCTCTTAGAAGTCTGCCGTGAGCTCTGTGGCTCTGAGACTCTGCGTTCAACCTCTGGTGGCTATGCCTCTTGTTGTCGCACAGATTGTAGCGACAACGCTCAGACCGGGGGCTGTCACTCTGATCCCTGATCTCTCCGTTTAAGCCTGTCTCGCACGGCTAAGGGGGGTAGACCCTGAAAGGAAAAGGTCGACCAACTGCGAACCAGTTGGTCTGGGAGACACGAAAGAGAAAAGCACTAAGTAGTTTTGTTTAATTTAATGGACCAGTGCTTTATGGGTTTGGTGTCAAAATGATCACTTAACAGATGTTGCAGGAATGTAGAGTATGCCAGGCAATCATTTAACATCAAATTACTTCAAAAATGGTAAATTCACAATGCTTTTAACAATACTCTGGCAATTTAAAAGGAAATAAACTCCGAAAGATATGACCATGCAAATTTGCACATTTACCAGGTAAGCATGCCAGATCTCATAAAGATGAACATTAATCTCACATCAACATTTGAAGCCTCTGCAAAATATAGACCATGATAAATTTTCCAGGCTTAAGAAAACAAAAAAAAAAAATTCCGCAATGCCTTTTTTATGCTTTTCCGACAAAGTTTAAAAATTAAAACTAAATGAAAAATTTAGATCTATTAAAAGGAAAAGTTTTATGATTTTTTAATTTTTTTTTATATTT